>PVJX010004676.1:0-92291 GCA_004027295.1 Dolichotis patagonum
TTTTGCCAGCTTTCTATCGAGTCTTTAGTTTCCTGATAATCCCTTTGAATCTGCTTCATAAATTCTAGGTTTTTTCTGAATTCTTCATTAAATTTTTCTCTCCATTTGTGTTCCTCTATTCTTCTGTCTGTGTCTTTTTGAGAGGTACCCAGCCTTTCTTTTATTAATCTACTTATCTCTTGTTTAATTTGAACTAAATATTTCAAGGTTAGTTCCAAATAGACACACGCCGGAGTCTTCCGTGCTCCCGTTTCTTAGGGTGGGCCATTGTCCAAGGGGGCACAAACCACCCAATCGGAGAGCTGTTCTTTAATCAAGCGAGACTGTGAGAGGCTATCTTCCTGTCTGCCTCAGAAAGATAAAAGAGAAATAGAGCTGGGGTCTCTTTCAGTGCCCTTTAGAGACGTGGATTAGCCATGTGCCTGGATTGCTTAATAAGTGGTTAGTGCCAGCGTGAAGTGTGTAGATAAGAGGCTGAAGGAGGAAACTGTGGGTCGGCCGGTCAGATCGTTAAGCTGCGCCTGCGCGCTCTTGCTTGCCTGTATTTGCTCTCCTGTGCTCTCCCTTGCAATGCGTGCAACTCACTTCTGATTAAGACACGTTTATTCTGTCCCCTTGATGACAAAATTGGCTTCATTTGGCCTTCAGAAAGGCCTGCAGCCCAGCTCCAGTCACCATCTCTTTTGCAGATGACACCAGCTGTTTCCATGCCACGTTCCTTCAACTTTCTTCCTGAATTTGACATTAAAAAAAATACCAAGATACAACCTCAAGCCATTTCATTTTGAAAGTAGGAAAAGAAGTGGGGTGGCTCTGGTCCCCAAGAGACTGAATAAGACATCCAGCAGGTTGGTAAAGTCGCAGGGTCACGAGAAAGGCTACTGACTGACGCAGGGGCCGTGGTGAGGCTGAAGCACCATCTCTGGGGCCAGACCCCCCCCCCAAAGCAGCCCCAAGCCAATGTCAGGGTCAAGAGCCACAGACTGGGACAGAGGACCCGGTCATCGACTGACCGCTGGTTCTGGGCTCAGCTGGCTTCTTGGTTCTGTACATAATAGTTTACCTTCTTTGATTCTATCCTGGATAAGCAGTCTTCTTAAACAATTTACTAGCTTTTAATCATCATATTGTGGGTCATCAAAATTGCCCAAGTCAAGAGTTGGGGTTTAGCTCAGTGGAGTACAAGCCTGCATGGCAAGCACAAGGTCATGCGTTTGATCCCCGATACCAAAAAAAAAAAGATAATTCCAAAATTGCCCAAGTGACTGTCCTAACTCAGAGCCTCCTTTGTCTTCCACTCGGTGACAGTGAGTTTTTTCTATTTCTTACAGTGCCGACAACATCTGGAAAACACTGGAAATATGACTGAACTTTCTGCTGCGAAACCCTCCTCTTTCGCTTGCTAGCAGTCATGGTGCGTTTCTGTTACCTGAGAGATTATTTAGAAAACCAGGCAAATTTCCCTAGGTCTGGGGAAGACAAGCTTATCACACATTTCAAGATGCTTCTCTGCTTTAACTCTCAGGCCTGGTATTGTTTTTCTGCCTTCTCTGAAGCAACTTTCAAGCCCATTGTTCAAGCGTCTTAGGAATGAAGAAGATAAAGCATCCTGTCCACTGCAAGACAGTTTCCCAGGGAGAGTGCACCTTGCCAATTTCAGTCTCCATTGTCCCAAACATGTTTGTAAAATGCTACCCTGAACAATCTGTGATGCACACACTGTGAAGTTAAAACCCACGCACATAGTGACTAAAGATGACAGATGAGGAACAGCTAGCAACAAAAGCAAACACAAAAATAAAACAGGGTACGTCAGGTCACACGTCAGTCATAGGACTATTTTACATCCAGCCGTCAAAGACTAAAGGTTGGATATTTAAGGATTGAGAAAGAAAGTGTCCTTTTGCAATTTAAATGAGGAGAGAAGGCAGACTGGTGAGTGGATGTGAGAAAAAAAGAAATTTGGGGTCAGACTTGGGGTTCAACTACTGTTCCTGCTACAGTGAGGCATCTGGGCATTGGAGAGCCACTGAGCTAGTTTCCAAGATGCATTTCCACAATGGGTGCATGGGGTAGGCCCAGAACCAGTTCTGTATCCAACCCGTTTGGAACCAAAGAAAATCAGAGGAGACTGTGAAGTGACTTTGCAGTGTTTGAGACTCTGCATTCCTGAAGAAAGGCGAGCTGCCTGGGAAGGCCAGCTGGTGGATGAGCATTGCTGTGACCTTGCAGCTGAGGGTTTGGTTCAGCTGTCCCCACCCCCACCCCAGTGCCTGGGAGGCCAGCTCTGCAGCCTCCTCAGAAGGGTACCAGGAGACTCGGGGCAACCCTGGACTCCCCAGCTGACCCTGACAGCCCCGACCTCATTGTTATTGAGGAAGAGCGTGCATGTCCTAGCTCGAAACCCTCATGGTGGAGGGGTGGCGGGCTGGGTTTGGGGCGGATGGGAAGTGGATGAAGATGATGGTAATGGTTCTGAGCATCTCTGGGACCTTAAATGGGGCCTGTAGTGGAAAATAATAACCAAAATGGTTTTGTTCCAGCTGTGACTGTGCACCCCATTTCAAACACTTTTAGGCTTTGGAGGGAGGTAGAGAAGATGACAGAAGGAAAAGACAAAATCAGAGGAAATAAGAGAGAAAAAGGAGGAACACGTGCGCCTTCCGAGTTGGCAGTGCAAGACAGGCGACCTTCTTTCCAGAGCCCACCCTGGGCTGGCCGGTGGCAGGGCTGCAAGCCCATGGATGGACATGCGTCTTTCCCTCCAGGAGCCGGCACCATCCCCAAGGAGCCCAAGGAGCTCCTTGGGAACCTGGCCAGAAACAAAGCCCGGGTTTGAGGTCATAGTTTAAGGATTTTACCCTTGTCCTGAAATGCTCGTCTGACACCAGACCCTACCGCACACAGCGCAGAGTACTGGGGACAGAATAAGGAAGGGTTCCTGAAGACTCAGGCTCGCAGCCTGGCCTCCACAGGAAGGGAGAGCCGAGGCCAGGAGAACAGAGTGCCTGACTGCGCTACTCCCACTGAGCGCCGTGGCCTCGCACCTGGAGTTGTCCCGGAGCTGCCCTGGAGTGGTCTCTTGCCCACACCGATGCAGGCATGGAGACTCCCTCCCCAGTGCTCCGATGCAGGCATGGAGACTCCCTCCCCAGTGCTCCCATGCAGGCATGGAGACTCCCTCCCCAGTGCTCCGATGCAGGCATGGAGACTCCCTCCCCAGTGCTGATCTCCACCTCCCCAGCCCCTCCCTGCTTACCAAATCTGAATCGCTGGGTCTGGAACCCAGGAAACTTCTAAAAAATTGTCATAGTATTAAAGTATCAGAAACCCAAGAACACCAGTGATCTAATTTCCAATTGTAAAACACATAATTTTATTTTTTCATTTTTCATATTAACTTCTGAACCGTGCCTATGGTCATTTAAATTTGTTTGCTGTTTGTTTGTTTTTGTATTGGAGGTTGAACCCAAAGCCTTCACACTGAGCTACATCTCCAGCGCCTTCTTATTTTTGGTGTTGTGGCAGAGTCTCAGTTACTAAATTGCTCAGGCTGGGATTGAATTTGTGATCTTCTTGCCTCAGCCTCCCAGAGTGTGGGATGATAGGCGAGCACCACCACACCTACCTTTCATATTTTTAACACTAGTACAGAAGTTAATACTCTGCAGTTTTCATCAATGTTGTCTGACAGATATTTTCCTATCTCACTCAAGTTGCTTGCCTCACCTCTGTACTCCCCTCCCAGATAACCAGTGTTAAAAATGTGTCTTTTTCCAAGCATTCTTTATGCTTTTTACGTAATTTGCTGATACACACCCACACACTTTTGGACTTGATTGTTTTATAACATGTACTTTCATATATTTCTTTTTGTACTGAATAATAAATACATCATGGAAATACCTCCAGGTTTTTACGCATAGACACAACTCATTGGTTCCTAATACTTTATGGTGTATAAGCCCCAGGGTTCTCCAGAAAAACGGAAGTGCCAGATGGGGTGGGCACAGGGCTTCAAGACCCTGCTCCACAACTGTGGAGGTTTGGTGGGGGTGATCTGCATGGGCACTGCAGGCTGAAGGCTGGGTAGTGCTGCAGTGGGCACTGACGGCGACTGCTCTGGAGTTCCTTCCTGCCCTGAAGCTTTACCTTTGTCTTCTTCCAGTCCAGCTGATTGAAGGAGGCCACTCATGTTATGGAAGGTAACATGCTATACATGAATTCTACCAATTTAATGTTAATCACACCCAAGAGAATCGACTGGAATAATATTTTACCAAACATCTGGGCTTGTGGCCTAACCAAGTTGGCACATGAAATAACTGTCCAGGCACCATATGGACATACCAAATTCACTCGTGCACTTTTATGGGTCCCCCCCATATTCTTCTTGCTTCTATTAACAATGATCATCTATCAACAGCCTTTTATTCCCACTGCATAGAAGATGAGAAGTTCTCAGGCGCAGTTGTTCGTAATCTCGGCAGATGCTGTAGGAGCTCCTCCGAGCAGCTTTCACTCTTCACAGAAGGAGTCTGACACAGCCCACCAGCTCTCGCCAGCAAACTGGCAGCATGAAACTCTGTTCTCAGTCCAACGTGGAAATGTTTGCAAGAAATCTTCTCCAGAGCTGCAGCCTGGCAACCTTACTTGCCCAAGGATGATGAGGACTCGGGGTAACATAGCTGACAACAGATGGAAAGTCACATCACCCACAGGCAGGACCACCGTGTGACTGGAAGAGGCTCGGTATCCCTGACCAACCCAGCAAGGAGGGCACAATTCCTGAATCCGATGGCTTGTTGCTTTTGTGACTGCCAGGTAACACTATGAAAATCACTTTATGTGACATTCCCCCCTCCTCTGTTCTCTTCTGCCCTTCAAATTGGGCATTTCAGGGTGGCATATACCAAAAAGAAAGTGGACATGGCCCGGGAGAGTTCATATCCACACAGCAACTTAGAAGGCTTCCAAAGCGCCAAGAAAAAACAGCTTTGCAAGAAGAGGCAGAGGAGTAGGAAACACAGGGTAGAGACCAACAGAGGCGCAGTGCATTTCCCAAGTTTGGGGCAGAGAGGGGAAGGTGGTGTGGGCTCTGGGACCATGGAGACTCCTGCACTGCCTGCCAGAAGGGAGAACAAGAGCACTCAGCCTTGCTGTTCTCCAAAGGGTTAGCACACATTCCAGGGCTAGCGCGCCACGCCCAGCCTCTCCTAGCCCAGACCTCAGAAGTGTTGGGCAGCCCCGGTCACAATCCCACTGATAACTGGCGTCAATCATCCTGTAGCCGGGCAGGAGGCTGGAAGGAGAAACATAATCAAAGGCAGACTCTCTTACGATGTTGCTACTGGGGCTGAGTAACTCTTTTTTGTGGCAAGGAGCCCTGTGCATTCACTGCAGGGTGTTCAGGAATAGCTCTGCTTTCTGCCCACAAGATGCCAGGAGCTCCCTCTCACAGCTGTAATACGAAAATGTCTCCAGACAGTGCCAAACGATTCTGCACCTGACTGTAAGCCACTGCTGTTAGGAAAGGAAAGAAAGGCTGCCTTTCTTGGGTTCACAGATTCTTATGAGCTATGTGTGCTAACTCTGGTTTTATTAATTGTGCCCAGGGAGGCCATGGCACGCTGTGCTTCTTCCAGATTTGCCTCCGTGATGATATTTTTCCTGGGCTATTTATTAACCATCAGCTCGCATTTTCCACATGACTGTCAACAAGGGGACCACATCCAGATTAAAGGGACTGTGTCTTAATTACACCTGCGGTGGCTCACAGCCGGCAAGGTGTGGGAGTCCTCCAAGACCTCCCTGACTTCTCCAAGCTGGAGGCTGTCCACTCCCCACCAAAGCCAGCGGGTGCCAGATCTGGGAACTCGGGCTGCCCTTTTCCACCTCTTAATTTGACATTAATAAGCCTGATCTGGACCCGCCCTCCAGAGCAGCAGCTGAGCGTGGCTGCCAGCAAGGGCAAACAGCTGATGTCAGCGGTCTTTTCCAGGCAAGAAAGGGAAGGACACTTTCTCCGCCTCCTCTCTTCTCACAGAGATGGTTCTTGGAGATAATCCACTTGGTTATCCGCAGGCAGGAACAGGATTCAGAGGCAGCAGCCACGCCAGATGGCCCGCTGACGCTGGAAGCCCTAAGCCCATTCTCGAGCCAAGTCTCTCACCCTGAAGAGCAGAGTGAAGGGTGTGTGTGGGTGTTAGGGCCGAGTCTTGCATTTCTGGAGAGGGAGACAGGGCCCGGGAGAGGCCCACGTCAGTGGCGCCATCCTTGCCAAATATGCGTGATATGGCTGAGGAGAGTTGTTAAGAAAACTTCTTCCTAACTATGGGTGTAGACAGATGCCGGAGTGGGGTGCTGGGGCGGCTGGGGATGACCTGCCCTGGAGATTGAAGCTACTTGGGTGGTCCCAGCACATGGCCTGCATCAGCCTTTCGGCAGGAGGGGCAGGTGACACATGGGCCCAGGCCACAGCCCATGGCTGAGGCGAGGCAAGGCCAGCTGAGCTGTGGGTCCATTAGCTACTCCGAGAAACTACATGGGGCTGAGGATGTGACTCAGTGCGAAGCCCCTGGTTCGATTTCCATTATTGAAAAAAATCCCGTCCCTCTTCACTCCCTCTTTCCTCCTCCCCTCCTCCTCCCCTTCTCCTCCTCCCTCCTTCTTGTACAGAATGGCCTTTCCTGTCTCCCCAGTTCAGCCGTCCAGTGCCAGCTGACTCACACAGAGTGCCATCCCCCATCTCCAATAGAATTAAGCACATTAATCAAACATTCCTAAGTATTCCCTGGGTAGGTGGAGAGGGCACCCCTGTATTGACATTTTAGGAAGTTAGCACTTACACAAACAAACAAAAACAAGTAAGTATGATTTCACCAAATTATTTTCCTTTCAGCCTCTGCCCACAAAGTGAAAAACAAACAAAACAAAGCAACAACAACAAAACTTCAAACCAAATTAAAAGCCCAAACCAAGCGAAAACCAAAACCCCAAGCAGGGCAGCCTTCTCAAGGGACACGTCTTGCACAGGGCCTCGGTGAAGACCAGGAGTCTGGGCTTTGCGTCATCTGGGTGTGTGTGACGCTGTCCATTCCTAGCGCGGCGCGTGGAGGGAAAGAGAGAGGGCACCTTAGGAAGCTCCTGCTGGTTCGACGGCTGACATGGGTTTTCTCTGCTAGAGTGGGACCTTGCAGTGCGGGTGACACCTCCATCCAGAGGGACTCTGGCAAAGCGCTGGAGGTTGGGTGCCCGAGACCTGGAACCAGGGGCTGAGGTCCACCGTGGGATGGTCTCAGTGAGCTTGGCCTCTGTCATCCCTCCTCCAGGGGGACCTCAGGGGACAGCAAGCAGAGCCTCCTGCTGCTGCTCGTCAGGTACTGTCCAGATGTCAGTGGTTGAAAGCCCTCCTCTAACTGGGGCAACATCACTCTTTCCAGGGCTGTGGGTAAAATGCACAAGGGAACGCGTGACTTGGTGGTTGTCTGCATACACCCTGTGGTGCTTTGCTTTTCTTCAGCATACAGAAAGTGAAGGCGAGCAGACACGGCCTGCTGGTAAGAAGCCTCTGTGGAAGAGGTGGGGACAGAGTCTCTTGGGCTCTGGGCAGCATGTCCAGTGCTCCTGGCTCTCTATCTCAGTGGCTTTGGCCCACAGCCTGTTTGAAGACTCTCCAGGTCTCAGTCACTTCTTCTTTGCTCTTGCTTGTTGAGGGCTCCCCACATTAACAACTGTGACTTAGGGCGTGCTTGGGGGTGCCTTCCGTGCTTGCTAGGGCAGTTAGGCAGTTAGGCAAAGCTTAGGTTTTTAACAATGCTCTGACTGTGTTACAGCCTGGTCCCTAACCTGTGGAGCTCCGGAAAAGCAGGAGAACCTCTAAGGGGGGAGCCTGGCTAAAGGGAGTCAAGTGGATGGGGCACGTTCTTGAAGGGGACATGGGGATTTGGGCACTTTCTGTCTCTCTCTTTGCTTTGAGGCCTCCTCCTCCATGTGCTTCTGTGGCAGGACCAACCGACCTCGACCGAAACATCTGACATCACAGCTCATAGAAAACCTCGCCTATTTACAAGTTACTCTTCTCAGGTGCCCTTGTCACCATCACAGAAAATCAGTGCAAACTGCTGTTGGTTGAGGGGCTTTCTTAGCAGTAGATGTGGGAGAATGTCAGCGATCAGGGCTGCAGATAGTCAGGAGTTTTCAAGGACTGTGGAGAGGGGGACACAAACAGGCACACAGGAAATGACAGCACATGGGGAAGCACTGTTACTGAGGAGGCTTAAGGAGCCATAAGAGCTCTGAGGGGCCCCAGCTTCAGGCTGGGATGGAGAAGACCTCTCAAGGCTTTTAGGAGGAGGAGGAGACAAGGGTGAAGTGGCCAGGAGAAGTAGAGACAAGGGGACAGAATACAATGCATGGGACACACGCCACACATAGCCACAACAGTGAGCATAAGGCACACAGATGCTTGTTGGAAGGTAAGTGACTCAACTATGTAAATTGGAGCATGCTTGTCTAGAAAGCAGCAGTTGCGGAGTAGAGGTGTCCAGAGACCAGTCATCATCTTAGGAATAACGACATAGGCTTCCACCAGTGGTGACAATCTGGACTGTGTCTGTGGTCTGAAAGCTGCATCAGCCCAAGTCCCAGAGCTGGTGCTCAGGACCCTGCATTTGCATAAAAGCTCCCTGATTAGTGATGAATAAACAAAAATTAAGATGAGGCACCCTTTCGTTATCCCTAGGTATGCAAAGCCATGGGGTTAGTTACTATCTAAAAAAACCCCAGAAAGCATCTAATGTTGGTGAGGATTTGGAGAATTTGGAAGTTTTGTGCCTTGCTGATAGGAATGCTAAATGGTTCAGCTGCTCAGCTGCATACATAGACTGCCCATCTGATCCAGCAATTCTATGTTTAGGCAGACACTCAGAGGTAATAAGCAGAGATTCAGATGAAAATCTGCACACGCATACTTACAGAATCATAAACGTGGAAGCCATCCAAATGTCTGCTGATGAATAGATAAACAAGACAGGACATCTACATGCATGAAATATATTCAGACTTAAAAAACAAGGCTACTTTTTTTTATTTTAAAGAGAATGAAACCAAACCAAACAAAACAGAATAAAGCTAATCAGAACGGAACAATAAAATCAATACAGGACTTCAAAATGAGATAATAGGAAATCAACAATGGCTACCATAATGTCTCTTATTTTCTTCAAAATAGCTGTCCTTCAGACATAATAATAAAATCAAACAAAACAAAACAATAAAACCAATGAACACAAAAGAATAAAAGTGTATTTTAAAGAGAATAAAACCAAACAAAATAAAACAGAATAGAGCCAATGAAAACCAAACAGTGAAAGTGATACAGAATCTCAAAACAGGATAATAGGAAATCAACAACGGCTACCATAATGCCTCTTGTTGTCTTCAAAATTGCTGCCCACACCATCAGACACAGTAAGGTCAAACAAAACAGGACATAGTAAAAGCATTCAAAACAGAACATTGAATAAAACAATACAATAAAGCCGAACAAACAAAACAGTGAAAATAATATGGGTTTTCAAAAACAAGACAGAAGGAAATCGCTCATATTTACTGTAGTGCATAGTTGTCCTCTTAATATAGATGACTACCAGCTTTAGGCTTGCAAAGTCAATAAACAACATAAGCATTAGGTTGTTTTTGTACCTCAGTTGCTGTCAATTCAGCCTGACCTCCAAATGCCAGTTGCTTACAGAGTGGGTATGTGGGCGTTCTTATCTCCCAGCCTACCCAACAGTTGGCTCATGGGAAGGGCAAATGGACTTCTTGTTCCTCCTCCTGGGCCCAGCAGGGCTTCTGCTGTCTCATGGGAAGGGAGAATTAGCAAGGTCATTCTAATATTTACCATCACCTCAGTAAAGCTTGAAGACTTCATGCTAACTGAAACTGAGGACACAAAGGATGACCATGTGTGAGTCCACAGACACAAAGTATGAAAATAGATCAGCATTTCCAGGGGTTGGGGCAAAGGGGGATGGAGAGACATTGCTTAAGGCTAAAGTTTTAGAAATAAGTAGTGGTTGAACGATATTGTAAACATCTTAATTGTGCCCTTAAAATGGACAAATGGTAAACTGTATGTTATGTATATTTTACCATATTTCTTTTTAAAAAAGGATTAAAAGGTCACTTCCTGATTTTGAAGTCTTCAGTGTTGAGGAGAGCTTGTAGAACCACTGAGCTAGCTTTCCTGATGGCTGTAGGATTCCCAGAAGCTAAAGAAGCCAATGTGCATGTCTAGTAATCCTCGTGCAGGGCTAAGGACTTAGTGACATTGGCATCACTGCCACCTAAGAAGCCCCTGAGTTGTGCTATAGATGTGTCATTTAATCGAAACAAACTGTGGGGCAGGTCTTTGGGATACAGTTACTTGTGAGCACAAACTCCAAACTTTTTTGACCTTCCTGAGTAGAAGAGTCTCCCTCTGACAAAAACAGTTATCCAGGTGTTTCAGCTCCTGTAGCCTAGTTCTGAATCACTTCAAGGTTACTCATTTCTCAAGGTCAAATCTACCCAATAGAAGCCAGCAAGTACCAGCATTCCATACTTCGCATGAATCTTGAATCTTTAGATTTGCATCCATCTCCAAATGATGGGCAAGGAGGAAGGCAGACATGCAAGTATCTCAGCCTGGGTACCCTAACAACAGAGTCTGAGACAAAGGCTTATGTATACCTATATGTATTTGTGAAAGGACCCCAGGGAGGAAAAGTAAGGGACAGGGGCCGGATACTCAGAGAAGCAGCAAAAGACTATAAATACAGAGCACCCTCTGTAAGAAAATCTGAAATCTGAAATGCTCCAAATATGAAGCTTTTGAGTGCTAAAGTGATGGCACTAATGGAAAATTGCACAGCTCACCTCATGAGTTATAGTCAAAACAAGCACAGTGAAAATAAAATTTTTATTTTTATAATAAAATTTTTAAAAATAAAATTTTTATTTTATGCATAAAATATTATGCATAAAATTGCCTGCAGGTTATAGGTATAAGGAGTACATAAATGTGAATTTTTTTTAGTTTTCAAAAATGAATTTCTATTTAGATATGGGTTCCATATGCAAGATATTGCACTATGTAGATGGAAGTATTCCAAAATATGAAAAGAAGAAACCCAAGCACAGAGCAGTTACTCTCAAGCATTTCAGACAAAGGTTTATACTAAGAGTCGTTACTTATGTGGACACTTGGATGAGCAGCAAATAATCTGCAGAACATTTTGTGAAGTTTTATCTAGGAAGCCAGGATGCCCATCTAGGATTTGAAAAAGGGAAGTTTAGGTCCCTGTTGTTAAATGGCCTTGTGGGTGTTAGCTTTCTGTAGCTCAAATTTTGGGTGGAATGTGTGAGAAGTCAGAGAACGAGGGCTGGAGGAGAGGAACAAACGGCCCAGGGCCAGGAATGCTGGGAAATAGAGTCAGGTTGCATCTGCATGGGGCTGTTGGAAGCCTGTGCTGCCCTCCTCCTGCACAGCAGCAGGTGTGCTGAGACAGTGGGCCAAGAGGAGATGGAATGTATAAGAAAGAACTCTCCGAACCTATTCATGTTTGCACAGAGCCTCAATGTCTCAGGGACCCTCACAAAAAGGAGACCAGCCAGGCACCAACTCAACTCACACCCCTCTGCCACTGCAGGAAAGGGCAAGGGACCCAGAGGAGAGACAGTCTGTTCATACAAGGAGAATTTCTACTTATTTTATAACCTTGGCCCTGTAAACCACAGCAAACATAAAAATTATTCTTTTCATGATCTATTTACCCCAAGTTGAATTCTGCCCCTAGATGTGCTTCTAGTTTCTAAAATCAGAAGTACTCACTTTCCCAGTGGTTTGGACTGGCCCTCTCAATACCACCAGGTAACTTTCCAGAAATGCCAATTCTGAGTTCCCATTCCCATCCTGAGTCTCAACTCCAGGACTAAGGCAGAAATCTGCTTCATTGAGCCTACTGGTGATACTGATGCCTTGAGTGTGCAAACTGCAGTCAGAATGTGGGAAAGGGACAGTCACATGTCCTCAGTCATGGGTCGGAACAGCTCATGAGAAACTAGAGTGTGAAATCCTGAACTGGTCTTCATGCCAGCAAACATCATCATAGTGTATGACCATGGCAGTGCAGAGGATGAAAAATTACTCAAAGTTTAGTTTGAGTAATTTTTGAACTCCAAGAGGCCTAGAGGAAGTGCTTCACCAAGACTCAGCAGCATAAGTCCTCAAGAAAACAGTGCCCAGTTGAAAAACATCTGGCCTTTTATTTGTAACCCTAGGACATAAGAACAAAGGCACAGAAGAAAAACATTTGTGTAGGAGTTTTGGTCAGAGAAAATGGGAAGAACAGTTGGACAGCTAGGCAACCTTATTGGGGCATGAGTACACAACGGCTAGAGCAAACATCTCTAAGAGTAACTGTGTTTCTAATTCTGCTCATTGCCTTATAGATCTGCTCTAAACTCTAACCATGCATTCCAGGATCCCTGTGCTATTACTCTATGGGTGCCTTCATCTTTGCACTCATTTCAATCACTCCTCCTGCCAAAGTTTCTCTACAACACCCAATGCCTGTACCGCTCTCCTAAGCTGTCTTATCAAAGGATTTCAAAGAGGATAGCTTCAAACACAAACTTGCACTCTTATAGTTTTGAAGTCTGTGTGTTGCAAACATGGTGTCAATGGGGCCACATTCCCTCCAGAGGCTAAATCCTTCCTGGTGGCTCCTGGTAGACCTTGGCTTGTGGTTCCAGAACTGTAACATCTGCTTCACCTTCACACAGGTCTCTCTTCAGTGTGGCTTGGAGTCTCTTATAACACCATCACTGGCTTTGTAACCAACCTTGAATCAGAATGATCTTGTGTGGAGATCCTTAACTGAATTTCATCTACAAAGACCCTGAATTCACATTCACAGTTACTGTGCTATTAAGGCTTGAGACATACATGTTAGAGGGCTGCAGAAATCCAATCCACTGCTGCCTAACATGCTGGAATCAAATATCTTCATAAAATTCATCAGCCTCACTGATTGGAAAGTGAACAAAATCCACAACCATTTGGTCAATTTTCCACTCCATGGGCAACAAGTCAACAGAATCACAATGTCACTGGGATGTCTACTCCTCCAGTTTGCTGTATAGTTATTATTGTCCACACTGAGGCTTCAAAGTGCAATGTCTTCTTGTCTTTGCAAAAATGAATCCCTTTCTGTTTCCCACCGAATATGCCCAAGAAGAGTACTTACCAATCTCACCCATTGCACATAGGAGATACCCACTCAGTGGAGCTGAGAACATGACCACTGCCTCACACTCACTGCCCCCAATGCCTTCTGTTCAGCTCCCACATGTGGGCTTGCAGTGTGCTGACCTCAGGTGCCAGCTTAGCCTTGTAGCCTGCTTGCAGCGGAAAGGAACAAGCTTTCTTCTTTGCCTGGTCACCTAGGCAGGTCTATAGGCGTCTCAACTCAAGGCAGAAGTCAAATGAGACCCAGGTTCCCCTATGGAGCCACTGCTTTGTCTCTGTGGGCACAAGGCCACTTGCTGTTCAGTTCCAGTGGCAACACCCACATGTGTCTGTAAGAAAGGGGTTCTCATGGGCTATGTGTGACCACAGCCTGGTCCCTCTCTACACCGCTGCATGCCTGTTGGCCACCCTCCCTTCCAATATACCTGCAAAGGAGGCTCTCTTTCTCCCAAGAGGAAACTGTGTCTACCTCACCTGGCAATGGCTCTGTCTGGTCCCTTCAGGAGAAGCTCTACCATGGCCTCACCTTTGGGGAGATAGTTGAACCTCTCTGCCCAAACAATAATTTCCCAGGTCTCTGACTTTCCAATAGAACTCCTAGGAAATTGTGTTCAGTCACACCCGTGCCATCTTTGCTATAAGTACAATGACCCATTGATGTGTGTAGGCAGCAGATTTTACAGTGTTGGGAACAAATATAGTTTTTAAAAAAATTATACTGGGAATTGACCTAAGGGCCCCTTTATTACTGAGCTACAGTCTGAGCCCTTTTTATTTTGAGACAAGCTCTCCCTCAGTTGCCCAGACTGGCCTGGAACTCACAATCTTTCTGCCTCAACCTCCAGAGTAGCTAGGATTATGGGACTATAGGCCTATGCCACTGAGCCCAGCTAAATACGATGTTTTCAAAAAGAAAAATAAACTTATTAAAGTGCTTGCCAAGTATCAACCAAAAGGTGCCATCCGGAAGTGGTGCCATGTGCGTCACTCCAGTACTGGCTGAATTTCAGTCTCCTGGGCTCATGCAGGAGGTCACCCACACAGATCAGGTCCCAGGTCCTCATGCTTTGATTTCAACACTTTATTAAGAGAATCTTTGTCTGGAGCTGGTGAGAGGAAATAGTATGGTGCTTCCCTTGTCCTGCCTGCAATCTAGCTAGCAGGCCAGAAAAGCTGTCCTCCTCACTGTCTACATCTCCTCCCTTCCCAGTCCAGCTAGCACCAGGCCTCGCAGTCAGAACTAAAGGGCCATGCTCAGAGTGGGGACAGGGTCGGTAACGGAATCTGGCCCTCTCTGTTTCTCCCCTGGTCTTAGACTTTGGGGCTTCACTGGCCTCTTCACCTCTTAGTGAAAGAGTGTATCTTTGCCTTTCCCATGAGGGGTCTCCTGCCACCTGAGGCACAGGGCACACCATTGGCAAGGGGTGGAGCCAAGATAGAGGAAATAGACAGTCTTAGTCTGAACCACAGCCCCTCAAAATTGGCCCCATGTCCCAGAAGGCCTCAGCTTCCAGAAGAAGCATCCAGAAGAGCATCAAAAAATCATCCCCTCTTTGAGGTGACTCCCAGGGACTCCTCCTGATACCCACCTTTGGGACACCTGCATCTCCTCATCAGCCTGTCAGCTTTTCTTCCCACATGTCCATCCAGTCGCATGGGCCTTATCTTAGCCACAAAAATATTAGATAAGTGGAATTTCCATAAAGCTTTCATATAGCAAATCCTTATATAAAAATATTTTTGGTGGGGCTTATTGTAACACAAAATCTCTCTACTTTGTCAAACATATATAATTCAGCAAAACCTCCACATCTCCACAGATCTATGTGTGTGTGTGTGCATGTGTGCTCACATGCATTTGCATGTTGCATGTGTGTGTGTGTGCACATGCTCAGGCACGCACCCATGCATGTGGGCAGTTCCACCGTTATTTGCTCTATACTGCAGCGGGCCATGGGCAAATCGCACTATGCAGGTGTTGCTGAATAGATGACCTCTAACACACAGGTGCTGCCTTCCATTCTTTGCCTGCTCTGCCACTGTCCTCTCTGGCAGCAGGTGACAGATGCCAGGGAGAGGTTTATTGACAATGTTCCTTTCTTGTGGTGTAGACTTAAAGGAGCCAATGAGAGAAGTATCAAAAGCCAGTAGAAATAATAAAATGGAATTGGCCAACATGCACAAAATTTAAATAATTCATGATCTGTACCCAAACTAACAATCCTTAAGGTTTACACCTTTGCTCATGAGTGCAGAGAGTAACGGAATCTGGCCCTTCGATGACTAAGACTCATCGAAGGTTGAAGAATGCTCTTGGCCCAATCCAGGGAAGGACATTTCTCCTGTTGCCTGGTCACTGTTGATGGAAACTTATTCAGAGTGTGCAGGGAGATGTGTCCTGTTTTGATTTCACATTTGGAGACCCGCTGCTGTTAGAAACTGGAGGAACCATGTCCTCAGTCCTCCTCAGTCCTTCCCGTACCTCCTTTCATGTCTTCCTGTGACCCAGGTCCACAGAGCTCTGCAGGGGACACTTGTTTGGGGAAGTAGTACACGCGCTCCTTCCCTGGGGCACTGTCACCAGCTTGGCTATGCTTTCCTGCCTCCCAGGGCAGTTCCTGTTATCTGCCTGGATGGTCTGACTGAGGGCAGGGGGCAGCCTATGGTGGCTTCCCCTGGTGGCAGGTGCTCACTCAGGGCGGGAAGGTGACAGCAAGGGGCAGAGCTGAAGTCCATGCACAGAGCAGAGGGATACCTGGAGATCCCTGCAGTCTCTTCCCCTTGGAGTCCTCTGTCTTACTAGCCTACTCCTGTGGCTTGTCCTTGACAAGGCATCTCAGGGCCTCTCTTCTGCAGCTGTCAGAGCATGAGGTTGGTGTGACCTGGTTTTTTGTGCCTCATTCCATGCAAAAAGGGCTGGAAGGGGAGGCGTGGGGAAGCCTGGACAGCGGGACCTGTGGCTGAGCCTGGGTGTGGCAGGCGGATTGCGCTGTGTGGTCCCAGGCAAGGTGCTGAGGAGCAGAAGCGAGGAGGTGAGCTCTTTTTTAAAGTCCTTTGGCCTGTTCAGTGCAGACTCAGGACTACCGGGCTCTCGTGCCTGAACACACCGTGACTCTTCTGAAACACTGTTTGTTCTGAGCTCCTGGCTGAAACATTTGGTCCCTGAGGATGGGCACAGCAGGCAGCTGGCCCAGGAGCTGATGGACAGAAGTGAACAGAAGGAAGCAGCTTCTCTAGTTGGGCAAGGAAGGGGCTGGGAGCCCTGTGCTCAGTTCAAGCAAGCCCTATGGAGGTGGCATCTCCAGAGGAAATTGCAGGTGGGCAGGTACAGGCAAGTGGGGGTTGTTGAGTGGATGTATTGCTGAAGGGGTGAAGGCATCCGTGGAGAGTCTTCCCTGTCTTACCAGAGGAGCACTTAGGTGAGTAACAGCTCCATGCACTCTGCGAGTGGGCCATTTTAATGTTTCAGGAGCTCTTCAGTTCCCTTTCTTCAATAGACATTTGCTGACCACCTACTCAGCATAAGCATTAGGCTTAGCAGTGAGGAGCATAGTGAGTCCTGGGTGTGGCCCTCCCAAGCCACTTTAACCAAACCAAAGCGAGCAAGGAGCCCAAACAGGACACAAACAGCTTGTGTCCGAAGTGCTGGCCCCAACGGCCTTCAAAACTTCTCAGGGTTGTCAGATGCCAACCCGACTATGGTAGTGGACATGCGAATTTGCTGGGCAATAAACATCTCAGCCACACTTGCTCTTTACACAAAATCCCTCGACCCACCATCCTGCAGAATTAAGAAACAGCCACGAAAGAGCTGATAGATGAGATTTAGAGCATAGATTTTTCCAGTAAGTGGGCCAATTTGTTCTCTGGGCTCTTTACCTGGCACTAATTTTGAAATGAAGGAAATACATTTAGAAGACTTCCTCATCTTTCTAGGTCAGGGAAATTTACTACTGACTTGCATGTGTGCGAAGTTCTTTGATTCTTTCCATAGGTCACTCTTGCCATGCATATTTTCAGATGGCAAGATTTGTTTTTCCATCTTGGTGAAAAAAAAGAGAGAGAGAGACTCTAGATTGTAGAACAAGTAAATTGGTTTTCGTATCTGTAAGTCATATTTCTTGCTCTTTAAATGCTTGCCTATGCAAACTTTTTCCCCCTCGACTCTTATTTATAGTAAATATTCAGCTGATTGCATCTGAAATGTTAGAATAACATTACTTGCTTTTGCCTGAACCATTTTTTTTTGTTACTGGATTAAAAAGTATCATTTTTTTGTTTGTGTTTTTCTGCCACAAAGGTTTCTGTTAAATTAAATGTCCTAGCGTCCCATCTCTTTCTAATTCCGTGCAGATTCCTATTAGCCACTAACTGTGTCCTGATTTTGTCCTTGCTTGCTTAGACACATTTTCCAACAAACAATGGTGCTGTAATTAGCACTACACCCATGAAAGAAGTATGTTGAAATATGATAATTTATTCCATTTGCTAATATAAGTTTATTCCTCAGTAGCATTTTCCCAATCCATATGGATTTGATTATTCTTAAATCTTCACTTTCTGGTGATGGTGCTTTCATTATATTGTAAATCATCTGATTATAATTCAGTGGCATGAACTCTTGACTTTGTGTTTTGTATTTATAGTTGATTGTACTTGAAATGTTGGTAGCTTCATTAACGGAATCTGAGGGTGCTATTGCTCCTTTAAATTGGCAAGAACTGCTGCCTAGCTAGAGTCTATTTAAAAATAAAGCCAATTTGGAGAAGTTTAGTAATGCAGACCTTATCTCATGCACAGCCACTAATAGGGAGTGAAATTCTGCCTCGAAATGACTTACCATCCAATGGGAAAAGCACCGGCCTTAAGAGCATGCTGGCACAGTTCCTTAATGTGATTGGATGGGGACCCAGACACTCAAAGGTATGGGGGACTCAGCCTATACTCTCTCTTTCCCCTTTGAATTTAGTGAATCAGGACTTTTAGGAATCTTCTTTTTAACAGTCCTTCAAAGTATTTTCCTTGCACCTGTACTGTACTGTGTGTTAGAAAGCCCCAGAGCCCTCTGAGTTGAAAAGACAGTGGGGTGAGAGCAGGCGTAAGGGGGAGAAAGGGAAATTCCTGATGACAAAGAAGCAGCAGGGCAGAGGCAGCATCTCATGGAGCCCAGGGCAGTGGTACCCATTTTCAACCTGCTGAGACCTGGCTTTTCATCCTGGCGGAGGCTTGGGTAGGCCAAACAAAAAGAGAAGGCTGGTAGGATACTAGTGGGCAGGGAACGGTAGGGATGTGAGTGATTTAAATTGATAGAACATCAAGTAGTACAAAGACCCAGGTACAAGAGACCACAAAGAACCAGAAAGTCAATGTGGTTGGAATTGCATGGTGTTTATTTGTCATGTGTGCATCACATGATCCTTTCTAGCAGTTATGATTCAGGTGAGGTAGGTGACGAAGAAGACAGGCAGAACGTGCCGGACCTGACACCCTGCCTATACCACAAAGCCTGCTAGTGGTTTTCAGTCTTTGACCATGATAACAGACACAACTTTCTCAGTGCTATCATCTTACTTCCCATGAGGTCCAGATGAAGGGAATTCACATAGACTACAAAGTCGGAGGATAAAGACCCTCTGTGGGCCGTGCAACTTTGGAGGGCAGAAACTCACCCAACATCAGAAATGAGAGAATCCTGAGTGAAAGCTCAAAACGCAGAGGCAGAAGATGCAACAGGACAGTGTTGAATTTGATTGACCTAATAAAGGGCTCTCGAAGGTGACAGAGAAAGCCCATGTGCTGGATATGTGTCAGGGTGGAAATTGAGAGTAGGCGAGAGAGAATTTGGGGGCAAGTGGGCATCCATAGGCAGTATAGTGACAGGACCAGCAGTGGGGAGAGGGGTTTCTGGCCTCTGCTCCACGCTAAGGATTCATGTGTTCCTTTGGTATTTCCTTGAGAATGCAGATGTAAATGCTGGGTATGGATGTGAATGCTGGTATTTTCTGGTTGCTGAATTATTTCTTTGGAATACTTAGCAGCTATGTGATTGCAGGTCCAAGTCAATATGCAGGGTGCAAACTAAAGTTTAGAAATACACAGATAACATTCTCTGCTTTTCCCACTGGGCTCTTCCTACAGTTGTTCTTATAAGGGGTACATTTTGGAGTGTCTGCCAAGCGCATAACGTTCTCTACTTTGACACTGTTACCTCATCCATAAGCATTAGCCCTCTGCCAGGATGCTAGCACTGAGAACTCCCCTTTGGCCCTGTAGTGCTTGGCAGGTCCAGGAATGAGTACACAGGATGAGTATCTGTTTCAGAGTGGACCAGAAGAGTACCTCAAGAGTGGCATCTGTGCCAAAACTCCAAAAGCAGATGAAGGGAGGTAATTAAGCGCACAATGGAAATGACCTTGAAATAGGGGTAGAGACCTGAGTTCTTATTGGCTTTCTCAGATCTCATGAAGATGCTGCCCTTGGGCACTTTTTTTTAATTTAAAAAATTTATATCAGTATGTGTTTGCAGTACATAGCAACTACATTCATCACTGGTAGTTGGTAGTTGCCCAGAACACATCTTAATACTTTTTACTTTATTTCTCCTTCCTCTGCCCTCCCTCCACCCTCCCTCTGCCTTTGGGCTTTTGCAAGATATATAATGTTTTTCAAATAAACTACCCCACCTCCTTTTTTTTTCTTGTTAGCTTGAAGTAAGATTTGATTACTTAAAACTCAAAGAAACGGGCCTAAGACAGTTGCCCTTTATGGTTCAAATTCCTCAGGTTATTGAGTTTACTTTCTAGTACTTTTATCTTGTCTGTTTGCTAACTTGCATGTGAAGGGTATGCAGTTGTCCATCAATCCTGGTGATCTGTTTTATCTCCAGAATCAGCCACCCAGCAGAAAAATGGATATCTGCTGGTATTTCACATAAAAACTCTTTAATCACCTTATCTCCTATTGGGCATGTTTGTGTCATTTAATAATTTAACTCCGCCTCCCTAACCTTCAGTCTGTGTTTGCCTTTGGTTCTGTATCTACTCTAGCTTCTGATAAGCTCTGCTTCCTAAGCTCATGTATGGACATCTCTCTGAGACAGAATTAGCTATTGTTAGCAGTTATGCAGGGATGGATTTTCCAAACGGACCAATGCTTCTCATGCTAGGGCAAAAATAAACCAGTGTCAACTTTATACATCAACTAGTGAGGTCTTGAGAAGCAAATCCTTCCACCCCGAAGCTCAGTGACAAGAACTGCACACACGGGCTCATGAAGATGAGGATTTCTAGCACTGACACGCTCAGGGCAGTTTTCCTTGGAAGGTTCTTTCAGATTGCTGGATACCTGTGGAAAAATGCAGTTTCCCAGGCTGTGTGGAGTCAGTCTTTCTAGTGCTGGGCCAGGGATGGAGAGTTTTAAATACTCCACCTGCATGGTTTTGATGTATAGAAGACTTCAGCTATTATCCACAGATAACGACGCTCATGTGCTTGTTAGACTGTATTTCATAGTAAGCTCACTCTATTCTTTCATATAGTACACTTCTAGGAAAATCAGCCTAAGTATTTTACCTTTGTGAAAACTGTCACTCCTGGGAAAAAGTGAACATATCCCTAATTCTCCAAAATTGGGTTATAAACCCCTGGCTCAAACCTCTCTAGCCAGACCAATGGCACTCCTTACCAGATTCGGCTGAAGTACATGGGACTGGAGATGGTTTTTTAGTTGGTTTAGTTTTTCCCAGAGACACGGAAGAAAATGAAAAAGTGCTAAGGCAGAATCTCATGACCTTAAAGGCCCTTCGATCAGAGTGACACAGCAGGGCACGATCAAAACCCATGTTGATCAAACACATGATCAAAACAAATTCCACTCCAGACCCACTGAGCCAGAATCTCTGTTGAAGGATGGGGCTTCTTAATCAGCTCTGCAGGCAATTTTTACACATGGTAAGGCCTAGGGCCTGCCTTAGAGGTCTCTAAATCCTACTTAACACTTACACAAGAAGATGATGAACAGTCTTAGACCAGGCACCAATGGTATCTAGCGCCTGTTATCCTTTTCTCTGGGTAGAATAGGAATAATGATAGTAATGGTAGCAACAGTGACTGTGCTTTCAGCTCTTACAGTGGTAGACACGGTGCAAGAGCCTGATGTAGTTCCGTAGCCACACAACACCCATGGAGACGTCTGTTACTGCCCCATTGGCTAGGTTACAAATGAGTCTCAGAGAGGACATGGACGTTTTCCAAACAGCTAGTGAGTGGTTGAGACTGAAAATGTTAGAGGGGCACAGGGACAAAATACAAGTAGCATAGCTGGTGTCCAGAATTCTTCCTTCACATTTTAATTAGGGCTGAAAGGAAAATGAGTCCAACTAAGAGATCACAGAGGTGTGCGCTGTAACTGCATCTGTGCAGGGGTGAGGCCCACAGTGGACGGTCACCTGAGAGGAACACCTCCAGGGCAAAGCGGGGTTGGTCTGCGGGAGTGGGAGTCCTGGAAGCCATTGCTGTGGTCAGTTCTGGCCTGCCTGGACCCCTGTCAGTCTTTATGCTCTGATCTGTGGTCTGAGCTTCTCCTTCTGGCTCCTTCTCTGACCCTTGCAAGCCTGACCCCACCTCTGGCTCCTCTATACATTCTCTTAGTCGATTTCCACAGCTCAGGGTCTTCTCTCCAAATTTCCTACATCCAGGGGAGGGGTCAGTGAATAGTCTGGTTTACCATGCTATAGAATGCAGGATAGGTGTTATTCCTGACTGCAATTATTTTGGCTAAAGAGAAGGAAGCCAAGGCCACTTAGTAGGGACAGCTGCCAGAAGGTCACATCGCCTAGCAGGATCTGGGAGCAGGACAGACATCGGAGCTGTCTCTTCCAGTGTAAGTCGTTGGCCAGCGCCTCTTGGGTGCCCTAGGGTGCAATCTCTTGCCTGCATCTCCCAAGTCCTTGCGGTCAGGTTGAGACTATTTGCCAATCCAGATTTCTTCTGCAGTACAAGGACACTACGAGGTGCTTTAAGGTAGGGTTTTGTTTGTTCTAAACGTTACTATCTTCCAGGCATCTATAGCAGCAGTGGCTGGCACAGAGAAGCGAGTCTTCAACACTCGTGAATGAATCAGTGATGCCGCTGCCTCCAGCAACTAACTACCAAATGCGCAAATCAGACCCAGGGAAAACTGACTTACACGCTGATTTGGTCCTGGCCTGCAGACAGTGTGGATATCGTCCTAGCCAGAGCACAGCGGGGGACAAAACCACTTATTTGCTTAAGAGCAAACACAAATATTTCTAGGTCATCTTCTGGTTTCAATTGTGGCCAACAATGGCGAGTTTACTGTGTGGCCCAGACAGGAATCAATTTGCAGAATCCATGAGGAGCAGGAGCTAAGAAGGGGATGCTCTTAAACTACCAGTTCTCAGCCCAGGGCGAGCCTGTCCTCAGAGGCTATCTGTGAACACAATTTTAAGAAAATTGCTGTAAAGTAAATATAATGTAAAAATTTACCATCCTAACCATGTTTAAAGCACACAGGTCAGTAGTGAGTGCACTTACATTGCTAGGCAGCCATTCTTAAAACTATGTAACTAGCAATACTGAAACTCTACACTCATTAAATAACTCAATTCTCCCTCCCTTCGGTCCCTGCTAACCACCCTCTGAATCTGTGTCTCTTTTGAATTTGACTCTAGTTACCTTATTTAGGTAGAACCATACAGTATTAGGGACTGGTATAGCTCACGTGAGGCTCATTCACCTCGCTACCTCACAACTCCCTTCCCTATAAGGCTGGATAGCGTCTTGCTAATGGCCATTCCATACCTTGTCCACTGGAGACACCTGGGTCACCTTTGCTTTTGGTTGCTGTAACGTTCCTGTGAACATGAGCAGATGAATACTGCTTTGAGAATCTGATTTCAATTTCCTCCGCGTGTGAATGCAGCAGTGGAATTGCTGGATCACACGGTGATTCCATGTTCAGTGCTTTGAGGAAACACCATATCATTTTCCACAGCACTGCACCATTTTATGTTCCCACCAACAGTGGCATGAGTGTTCCAATTTCTCCACAGCCTCACCAAGTATTTTGTTCTGTTTTTGTGTTTCCTTAAAAACAAAGTACCCACCTAATTGTCTCAATGTTGGAAGCATTTTTATTTGTCACCCTAGGGCACCAGTGGGTAGATGCCAGTGACATTACTGAATGGTCTTCAGTAATACAGCACACTGGATGATCCTCTGCAATAGAAAATTAAGAGGTCCAACACCCAGGGGAGCCAAGGCTGAGGGTCAGATTTAAACACTCAGGTTCACCTTTCATGGTGACTCTCATCCCCCAGTACACGTGGCCTTTCTTTGCTTTGTTGAGATGGTCAAAGGATAAGATTACCCCCCAAATCTGGCACGTGCGGGAGGACTGAGAAGAATGGCCACATTTCTTTTATTCAAATTTTATTGGAAGTTTACAAATGTATTACAGACATCAGTAAAACGTCATATCCATTTTACAGGGCACGGATCTCAAGCAAAGTGTTCAGAACAGTCTCTGGCAGAGCCCACAGCACAGGCCTGTGGCAGGCCTTCTTAACAACACACAGCTTCACACTTGACACACAGCAGATTCCAGCCTGCCTCGCCTTCTCAGGCCCTTTGAGGTTTGGTTTATGCACGCAAAATTAAAGCAGGAGGTGGGCAAAGGTTAGGGAGAAAAATACTGTCACAGCCCTCATTTTCCAAAGAAGATGGAGGACCCACAGGCTAACGAATATTAAGTTTGGGGGTCTGTGATAGAATCGAGGGAACTTTCTGGAAAAATACGGAAATCCATTGGATAGGGTTGAGAACAGACCTTAGTGGTAAGTAACTCTAAAAATTTCCGAAAAGCTTGATCAGTGACCTACTGACTGTCATTGGCCAAATGCCCAGTGAGCGAAAGGACAGCTCAGGAAACTCTCAGGACAGAACAAGACAGTTTTTGTATCCTACTGATTCATCATATAGAAATCACAGAAATGCTCCCTAACACTGTGTGACTTTTCTCTCCTTTTTAGTCCCTTGAGCAAAGCTAGTTTTGTTGGCAGGAAATAAGCTTATAAAACAGTGCAGCTCCCAACAGCGAGTCATGTTGTATGGGAGTCTCATCTTCACTGAACTACTCTTGTAGGAAAATGGATAAAGGATTGAACCCTTTTTTTGATCTTGACCTTGATGATGACTTCTGAATGGTCACACTGCCATGCCTTGGTATTTGCTGAGGTCCAGAGGGACAAACTCCTTCATTCCCACTGCTCGTGTACTGAAATAAATGGACCTTAAAAGGTGGCAGTCCACAATGCTTTCCAAGTCGGAGGTGCAGGCTTGTGGAAGCCATCTGCAGAGCCCCTGTTAAAGGTCTAGAGAGCCAGGCAGTTGCCAGCAGCAATTCCTGTTACGTCAAATATCTGGATAACTGGTTCATTTTTGTACTTTCCTAAGCCCATGGCTGCATCCGCCTTCTCAGGCAGAAGCATCTGGTTTCTGTTAGAAATGCACAAGGAGCATTTTCTCCTTTAGTAATTTAAATGTCTGTTTCTTCTCTCATTAGTAGGTGTGATTAGATGAAGAAAACCAGGGAATCTTCCTTGAGCTATGCAGAATGAATGAAGGCCACTTATGCTAATTGGTAAACAACAGGAGTGTGGAAAAGGAGGATGAGGAAATCTGTTTTTAGTTACCCTAAGAGGTCAGCTTCCTTCAGCCACCAACGTCTGCAGGATAGAGAACATGGAGTCTCCCAATTATTTATGATTGATGCTTCCTAAATACTGAGTGTACTGTTTTTATTCTATGGCAAGAGAGCCAGGGCAGGAAAACAGGTAAGAATCAGTTAATAAGTAAGATTTGTTACCAAATAAGATCAGTTCTAATCAGGTGGTCCTGGCTGGCCGGTGTGGCCAAAGACTTCTGAGGCTGTGTCCACGTTCTTGTGGAAGGCACACAGCAACATCTTTCTGACATCTGCTCAGTTAGAGGGCGGGCAAAACAAGAGCCCATATGTGTGATCACTGGCCCTGCACAAACTCAGTGATGGCTAGCAGAACCCAAGTAGCAAAAACTCCTGCAAGAGAAGAAATCATCACCTTATTATGGCACAGGAGGTGAGAAAGTGCTGCTTCCATCTCATATTAGAAAAACAAAACTGCTTGTTCACTCAACTAGTTGGAAAGAGAAAATAGTGACCACAGAATAAAAAAGGTGAAAGTGGAAAGAAGGTATCAAAAAACCAACTCCAAGACCTCTCCCTTGGACATGTGGAAAACCAGGACACATGGGTCTGATTCTCCTCACCTTGGTCTCCATCATACTTGGTAGAGACCACAAAGCTAAATGACAGAAGGACAGACCTTGACTGCCATGCTCAGTGACAAAAGGTTGCACAGTTCCAAGGGTGGCCTCAATGACGGATGCTTCCTGGGCCTGAAAAGAAGCTAATTCTGTGGCCACTGAACCCAGCAGCAATAAGAAGTGGACGGAACTCTAAAGGTGCAGATCTAACCAAAGGCAAGCCCAGGAGTGGAAGTGGCTGAAAGAAAATCAGTCAAGACATCAGAGGAGAGGAAACTGGGAAAAGGTGGTGCTTCTGAAAACCAGCCGAAAGCAAAGGGTGATCTCCAAGAAGGGGAGTGGGGCCCCGCTCAGCGGAGCACTTGATCAGGAAGACCTGAGGGTTACAATGAGGAATCATGAGAGAACCTCAGGTTCTTGCCTTGAAGAAGAGTGCACTGAGTTCCTGGGAATGTGACCTAGAATGGTACATGTAAGTTTTTACTGACAGTAGGTAAATGTCCCAGTATAGTGACATCCAGTCTTCCCAGGGCACTCAACTGGAGCCCCCACCATCATGGGGAGGAACTGGCTCTCCATCAGGGAGCCTCTCTGTAAGGGCCCCCACTGAAGAAATCTGCATGGCAGGAGGGCTGGAGGTCATCTCCCTAGTAGAGCGTGACCCTTGAGTCCACATCTCGTCATCTGTTCAGCTCTGGCTGGGGAAATTCTTGGACGCGCTCCCACAGCAAGGCCTGAGATGACTCCTGTGCACCCAGGTCCCTGTGGGTAAGGTTAGGTCAGTTTCAAGGCTGCCTTTTTCTGTTGCGGATGGTGAAAACCTTGTTTTGGAAATGTAAGAGCTACTTCTTTAAATGGGAGAATTTCTTTCATTGGATTTGGGGCCACAGAGGATAAACACATTTGCAACCATTTGCTAACTTAAGGGATTGACCTTTCCTGTTTTTGTCTTTTCCAACAATGCCTTTTTATTTGTGATCAATCAAGGAACTCAAAATTCCAAATTGGACTCACTCAATTTCTACCAGAAACCTGCCACTTGAGTAGCATGGTGTTACGCATAATTTCTTAATCAATTTGCCAAGCAGTTTACAAACCTACTATACAAACGCATTAAAGTTAATTCTCCAGAGGCTTGGATAATTAATGAAGCATTTAGATATGAAGATAGCATGCGGAAAATAGTCACAACCAACATTTGCATTGCTTTTCTAAGAAATCAGTGACAATGACAAATGTCATATTAATACCTGAAAAGCAAATTATTTTAATACATCCTGAATGGAGTGCCATTATTGTGTTCTTTACAGCTTTCCTTTCCCCAGACCCATCTGGGATGGCATCTGAAAAGCCGCTTTTCACATTCCCTCCATAGAAATACTAGAAAATGTTAACTACTATACTGAAAAGGGACCACGCTCACCTCACCACGGCAGATGGCCACTGAGACACACCGTGGACTACGTGGACAGAACAGCGCACTAAGGGGGTCCTTGGATGGAGCATTTCCACTGCTACAATCCACTGAGGGGAGGAGGAGGAGGAGGGACCAAGAGCAACTGCTTCAGTTTTAACTGAAGCGAGGCAGGAAATTTTATTTTACTATAAACAGCACAACCGTTCAATGTCATCTGTAAGCAAACTCACTTTTGAGCCCATTTTCTGTCTGACCAACAGTCTTCAAAGTTCACAATGGAAATGTCTCTTTCAACAAAGTCTGTTTTTCTGAGTCCTTACCCTGAAATATCAGCAGCCCGCCTTCCGAGGTGACCCACCCAGCCACTCTACTTACTAAGTTTGTTAAACTGGATTCTCTACTGACGCTAGGGGGCTACTCAAAGCCCCTGTGGCCCCTGCATTACTTCTGTCCAGAATATCTTCTTCCTGAACCCCACTCCTCTGACTCTTTTGCTATCTGTGTCCAGATTGCTTGTTCCTCTCTGTTTGGAGTAGGCCACACGTCACCCTGCCTGCAGCCCCCGGAACCCATCTGTCCCTCAGTTCCAAACGCTCAAGTTCATTTGCTCTGAGGACAACCGGTTGTCAGGCTAAGGCAGCAGCTCTGTCTGCCTTGGAGAAGGAAAGCAGGTAATACAATCCAGGAAACATGAGCACCAGAAAACAATGTCAGAACGACGTCATGCTGACAGCACACAACAGCACCACTCACGGTCACTTAGGTTCCCCCGAGGGACAGATCAAGATTAAGCAACTTCAAGGTTCCCAGCTGGGATGGCGTTTCTCACGGGACTGTACTGACCCCGCAGAAGTTACATTTGCAATTAAGAAAAGTACTATCACTTTGTAGAGAATAAATTCTACAGGGGGTAGGAGAGGGTTTAAGGATAGCGCCCCAAGATGGAACAGAGCGTGAATGCTTTGGGAAGAATAAATTTTTTTTCAACTACAAAAAGCCAATTGAATATATTCCTTTGAAAAAAGTCTCACTGACATGTAACAAATTTGTATAGAAAAAAAAAAGGTGGTCCTGTGCCACTTTTGAATGCTACTCAAAGACAAGGCTGGATGTGCATGCAGGTCCCCGCTACGATATAGAAATTCCTTTGATATTACAAAATACAAAAATATTTTATCAGAACTCTCATTTACATTGCATTTACAATGGACAAGTAAATAACTTAGTCTCAGGTTCTGGCTAATAAACAAAATTACTTACTGGAAAAGGGGTTCTAAAAGGAAGTGAACTGGAAAGATAGAAGCAAGCGGGGAACAGTTTGCCGTCTTGTAAGTGGCCACCAAAACAGGACACGAGGGGAGTGGTGACCAGCCCTAGCTTCCAGAGTCTATTCTGTTTCTGAAGGGAAATGTGCAAAGTTCAACATGCCGAGAACGGTGACTACCCACGAGTTCCTCTGCGACCTTGCGGCCGCCAGCCGAGAGCTTATCCTCCCCCACGAGCCACCCCCAAGCGCCCTAAGATCAACAGTGCAAGTTTCTGAATCTACATTCTTAGCTCCCGTTTCTCCGCACCCCGACACCACCTATTAGGAAATGATACAGTTTTTGCTCTTTTGTCTTTTCCTGCTGTGCAACTGTCCGCGGCCGCCCAAGCTGGAGGACTGGGGGACCCCGTAGGAGCTGTACTTGTGCAGCAGCTCGTCGCTGGTGACGTACCGCAGGCGGGCCGGCTGGGGGATCGGCTCGCCCAGGAAGTAGCCTTCATTGTCGGACTCGGACGAGGAGGAGCAGGTGGAGCACCAATCGGACTCGGTGAAGTAGGGTCCCCACCGCTCCCCAAAGGCGTTCTGCAAAGCCAGGTCCGACACAGTCCGGGGGCACTGGCCGTACAGGTCCCGCCGGGACCCTGGGCCCAGGCTCTCCTGGAAGCTGCGCTGGCGCACGAACTGGTCGTAGTCCTCCCGGGCGCGCAGGGGCGGCCTCTCCTTCAGCCGCGACAGCGCCTCGCGCTCGCCGGCCAGGTGCAGCGCGTTGTCCGAGCGCGAGCGGCGCGAGCGGCGGGAGCGGTGCGGGCGCGGCCGGCGCGCGTCGCCGTCCCGCGAGGTGGCTCTCCGCCGCGTGCGCTCGCTCAGGGGCTGCAGCCGCGCGCCCTCCGGCCCCGGCAGCTGGCCGCCCGCCAGGCCCCCGTCGAAGTCGAAGCTCTGGTGCATGCGTCCGCGGGCCTGCAGGTCTCGGTACCCCACGGGGGCGCCCAGCTGGTGGAGGTTCCCCTCCATCTCCTGGTACTGCTGCGCGGACAGCAGGCTGCGCACGGACTCGGCGCTGCGGAACTGCATGGACGAGTTGAGGGTGCCCATGGTGCTCAGCTTCTCGGACACGTTCATCCCGGAGTCCTTGCTGAGATCAGGCATGGAAAAGCGGGACAGGTGCTCCTGGCGCTTGGCACCGCCTTCAGCAGAGAAGCCTGGGGGAGAGAGAAGAGGGCCACGGGGTCAGCACAGATGCAGAGCGGTGGGTGGGCGTGCGCGTCCCTATCCAGGTAGAGCACAAAGACCCGCCCAGAGGGAGCGTTAGGTGGGCCCTCTGTTCTGCCCGCAGCAGGCGTGGAGGTGGGGGGCCGAGGGGTGCAGCCTAGCACCGCCTAGCACCTCCTCGCCCTGGTCGGGCCTTGCAGCCCCACTACGCATCTTACACATGGTTTCTCCTGTTTAGAACTTCACTTCATGATGTACTTCAGGCACCTTGATGATTCTAATGCCTCACCAGCACTTCCGTAGGACTGGATAAAGAAACATTAAGCTACAGAGACTAGGCCATGTCCAGCTCCTCCTCGCAACACACAGCCTAAAATCCAGTTCGAATATCCAGGTCCTGTTTTAGTTACCCTGCAGCGGTTTCCTGCCCTTTCTGTTGTCCCTAGGTGACAGGTTGCTCTCTCTCTCTTTCAAGGGATTTACACAGTGCCTCCCTACATGTAGTCAGCCTGTTCAGTGAAGGACTTGCTCCAGGGTTAAAAAACAGCCAGGAGCTGTGAGGGGGTGGGGGACCCTGTGACAACTCTCCATCCCCCAGGGAGGCACTTTTTAAAATACAGCAGTGATCCTAATGCCTCTCTAAGCACAGGTACCCCACGCAGTGGGCCTGTGTTTCCAAAGTGCTATCAAATAAGCTCCCAGCAGCCCCAAGGTAAGAACCATGTGAGCTCAGGTGGTGGAACACACTGGCTTCAGTAATATGAGCTTTGCTTTTGTTTAGGCGAAGGAAATGTGAAAGAATGCACTAGGAGGTGAAGCATCAGCATTCTGTCCCCACTGAAATGATGAGTGCTTTTGTCATTTCCGGTCTCTCCAGTGGTTCAGAAATGTGTGTGTGTGGGGGGCACCTTGTGCATGTGAGTGCAAAAGATCGGGGAGCAAAATGTTAGCAACAGGTGCACCTAGGACGAGATGACCTTACAGTTTGCTCTATTTTTGCAATGTTTAACTAGTTGGAAGTGACTGTTTAGCAAACTGTAGCATGGTCATATGGTGTGATGACTTCCAATTCTGGACACAGTGTGGGAATACTGGCAGACATGTTTGGTCATCCTGACTGGGCAGGCTGTGAGCAGCCTTGTAGGCAGAGGCTTCTGCACAGCCTGCAGTGCACAGAACCCACCACCCCTAAGAATGATCCAGCCAACATGTAAACAATGCCAGAGATGAGACAGCCTGAATATAATGGAATATTACACAATAATGAATAATGAATGAATAATTACATCTAGCAACATGGATGAATTGCACAGAGAATGTAGAGGGACACTTGAAGAATGTGTTCTGTATGCTCCCATTTGTATGACAACTGAGGACAAGCTAAAGCTGTGAATGATGACAGAAGTCAGGGAATGGGCACAACTGAAGCTTCTGGGACACTGGGATGGTTCCATGGCTAGTATCAGATGGAAGTTACAAAAGGACATATGGGGGAAACTCAGAGGTGTAGTTTTAATACTTGTTTGCTTCATTTCATGTAAGTTACATCTCAATAAAAATATAAAAATAAAGCAATATTAGTGAAGGAGTCAAATTTTAACACTGACTTGGGACTTCCTATGGGAAAATTAGTTATCCACAGGGAAGACAGCTTCCGAGACTCCCTGGAAACCAAATTCCCGAGGTGCTCCAGTGCCTTTGTGAAGGACACAGCATTTCCGTGGACCCTACATACAAATTCCCCTATGCTTTAAGTCACTGTTGGATTACTTATGATATAAATGCCACAGAGTAATTGTCACCCTGTTATATAGGGAATCATGACAAGAAGACTGTGCCTGTTTCACGCATATGCAACCACCCGAGGCCTAACTACATCGTCAGTCTTGGGTTGGCTCCCTTTGCAGACGTGGAACCCAGACAATCTGGCCAGTGGTATTCTGCCAAATACTGTATTCAGTGGTAACTTTTGAAGATCATTTCATTACTAGGATGACTGTCGGGGCAAGAGGGGCTGGGTCCTCCCAATTCTGCTTTCCTTGCTGCTTATCTCTGACATGGGAATCATAAAAGCTGATTTACAACCACTTAATCACTTCCAGAGCCTCCCAATCCGCAGGCGGAGGGAGAGGACATCACGCTAAGATGATGTATGAGGCGTCTGAGCAGATGAACTAGAGCAAGGAAAGGAAGTCTGGGAACAAAAGGTATCTATGTGGGCACCCGCTCCTTAGGCTTTCTATCCAAGCTCTTGAGTGGAATTAGAGTCAGCAACACAACCTGGCCAATCCCATACGTTTCCAAACATGTGCTTCGCCGGACTCATATTTTATGAGCCCTGCCCTGAAAAACGCTGGCAGGAGCAGAGGGGGCAGGGTGTGCCTTGCTTGCACCCAAGTCTACCATCAGTTTTGCCTACAGGTAAGCTGCTCTCCTGGGGGAAGCATGCATGGGACTGCAAATGCTCTCTGCTCTCGCTGGCAAGGCGAGGTGTCTCTTCTGACTCATTAATTCCCATTCTCCTCTGGGGTCTTCTTGCATGCAGACACATGCACAGAAAGGTGCATCTTGCCCAAAAAGTGTGTTCTTGCCTCTAAAAAGGGAAGTGCTGTGGTTCACTTCATTATTGGCACAATCCAGCGTCTTCATGAACACCTTTGTGACTTGGCTCCCTCATCTCTCCACCATCAGCAGCAGCAGCTACCACTCCTGTCTAACCCTGCCTGGCTGTGCTGACTGCGCGCCTGCTCCTCCTCCTCCAGCACAGGGACAGAAATTTCTCCCTCCCTTGGAAGCCCTCTCTCCTCTGCACGTTTGACTTCTTCTGTCTCCTGGAGACTGTTTGCAGAGAAGCTGCCTTCCCAGTGGTGCCTGCACTGACTATCTCTTCAACACAGCGAAGTTACTTGTTCCCTGACCAGCCGGCCACTCTGGCGCTTGACCTTTTCTTAAGCTGCCCACCCTGACCTATTCACTTAAGTTTGTGCCTATGTTTGTAGCTGAATGTGTGTGTGTGTGTGTATGAGAGAGAGAGAGAGAGAGAGAGAGAGAGAGAGAGAGAGAGAGAGAGAGAGAGGAGAAACAGAGAGAGAGAGAGATTTTGTCTTGTGTTCTCTGTACTCCCACACAACTAGCAGTGCTCAGAATGTTGTTGGTGCTTCACACATTTTTTTAGAATGAAGGCAATGAATCCTCCTGCTGCCCACAGTTTGGGCAAAGCAACCACCCTGACCTGGAGTGAGTCAGGGCTGTAATTCAGATGGGCAGAATTCCAAACATCAGAAACAAAAGTCCATGATTACACTGTCACTCATATCCTTGCTAGGTCACTAGTCCAGGACCTAGGCTTCTGTAAGCTAAAGTGGAAGGTGGTGTGATTTACAGATAGCCCCCTGAACTACAAAAATGTCTTCACCTGGTGAGTCACAGCTCTGGAGATGCGTGTAAACTACCAGTCCCCAGGCTGCTACATGGAATTGTACTGTCAGAGCTCATATTCCTGCTCTACAAGTGCCTCCTTAATGTGACATTCATGCATGCACAGAAACACACAGCCACCCCCTGGCTGCGGGACTCAGGGCAGTTTTTAAACCTCCTAAGGTACATGGGAAATGAACACATTAACAGTATCTAGTGTCAGCTGTAATGATGGTGAAATGACAAAGAATGTGCAGTACTTCTAAGAGCCATCCTGTTAATACATCTGTGTTCATTTCATCTGTCTTCTTGGCTGGACAAGGCCCGAGAGAGCAGGAATCTGCTCCTGTCTGCTTCCCCATCTCAGGACCTGGTATGCAGCATGCAGGAAGAAAGGCAGTAAGGCCTGAACGTCCCTGCTGAGAGATGGCATGCCCCAAGGGTCTGACACCCAGCCAACTTCAAGGCGAGCAAATACAGTTTTGAGAGCATGACCATATGAATGAAGGAGTCTGTGAAACAGCCCACACAGCGCCTGGCACATACTAATGTTCACCTGGGTGTGAGCCCCTGTTATAAATGTGTCTCTGTAAAGGTGGCTGTGGGTTTCTTCCCTACACTGACAAAGCTCTTTAGTTCACTGGTCTATGAAGAGAAGAGAATCAATGTCAAAATACTACAAATCAATACAGCCCATCCAAAAGGGACCCCAGAACGTGCTTCAGCTCTCCTGCCGTACATGCACGCTTTCCTTCTTTTGCACCCCGAGCTGTGTTGTGTGTGGAGACGCACACAAGCACGTGTGGGGAGGGCAGTGAGGCCTGCAAACTGCACATCTTCCAGTGCACCCTGGCTGCCACAGTCTGACCCCACATCTAAAGCTGGCAAGACACAAGCCCCAGCGCTGGAGGAGGGGGTGGGAGAGAGAATGTACCCAACAGTAAGGAGAGAGGGGTGCCAGCCCGTTCCCTCTCAAGTGGAGCTCTGCTTTATTAGCAGACAGAGGGCTTTTCCTCTCCAGAGAATGCAATCTTTGTGAGAGCTGCTCCTCGGCGACTCTGGAGTGGGGGCCTTGATTTACCGGGGGCAGCATGGCTGGCTGTCGTACAAACATCCACGCATGCCTGTGTGGCTTCCCTCAGCACCCTCAGCCTCACTGCAGCTGGGGAGGTCAGCACAGAGTGCAGCCCGTGGGTCTGTGCTTCACCAGTCAGCAGAACGGCACAGCCGGGGCACTTTGAGTGACAGCAACATTTCTGTCTGAGCAGTGTCTCCCTGTGTATGAGTGGGAGGGCGCATGGAAACTGGAGTGGCCAGAGACACTGAAGCCTTTCACAGAGCACTCAGGGGCTGACGAAGAAGGAAGCCACTGTGGCTGTGCCCCGCTGAAGAGCAGGAGGCCAGCCCAGAAGGAAGGCAAGGCAGCACCAGCCCTGTGGGCACAGCTTTCTGTTCCTTATTTATGCTCCTGTCTTGTCTCACTTCTAAAAAAAACAAAAAAAATACCGTATGGGAAGATGGAGTGCAGTGTTTCTGCCGATTTAAAAGAGGCATTCACCTTTCACATTTATTATGCAGCAAGAGAAACAGATCTTTTTCCTCTTGCCCTCTAGACATTTATGTCTCCATACTAATGATGTTGCTCCCTCCCAGTAAGTGTTCCCTTATATGGTACTTTTTTCCCCAGAGACCTGAAGGAATTAGAATTGTTTAATCCAGCTCAAAAGGTATTTGGAGCACAGCTGTGCCTATCATTTGCATATTGTCTATGACTACTCCCCACAGTTAAGCCTTATGACTGAAGAGCCTAAATATTTACTTTCTGGCCCTTGGGTTTAGCACACTGGACCAAACTGGGGCATTCACAGTTTCATGGTTCCATGTGGTCGACCTTGAGGTACGAGTGCTTTTGGAGGACACATGGGTGTGCGCGGGTGGGTAGAGGGGCTTAGTCTAATCAGGTCCTTTGGGAGCCTTTTTCCAACTAAGTCAATTGATTTCATCAACACTCTTGACTTAAATTGGTGGCTAGAGAGAAACTGTCAACTGGTCAGTGGAGTTTAAACATGACCACATATTTCTTGGGGACAGGGTGTGGCGTGGTTCGACCTGAGTGCTTTGGGTAGCTGTGGTGGGAAAAATGCAAATACAAGCCCCACCTGGGTAACTGAGTGAAATCCTATCTCATAAAAAATTAAAAGGGCTGGCAATGCAGCATGGTGTGAAGGCCCTGGATACAATCCCCAGTAATAAATATGATGATGATGATGATGATAATAATAATAATAATAATAATAGCTAAACCCAAACCTAAGATTCATCTGCTTCACTATCTTTTATTAGTCCAAACCTCCTGCCAGGTCTCTCATGGGTGAGGTGTCTGCAAGCCTGCTCTTGGCCCCCAGAGCTGCACAACCCAATGGCTGGCTCACCTTGAGGTTCAGTCTCGGCCCCTCCTGTGTGTCAGAGTCCCCAGGGGGCCCAAGGCACGCAGGTTCCCAAGCCCTGAACCACACCTGCTAACTGGGGACTTCTAGGCCAGCAGGTTAAGAATCTGCATTTCCACTTCAGCTGACTTTGATGCCTTTGATAACCCCATGTGCTGGAAGTTACACGGACATGAGGAAGTGACCAGGACCTCACTATGGGTGACCTTGGAATTTAGTCTGAAAAGCTGTGTATTATGTCACTCTACCTTGCTGGTACCAGGCAAGGTGTAAGGACTGTGTGCCCTGCCAAGCCCTGGGCTTCTGTCAGAGGCAGGATTTCCAGGACAATTTATGTCACTGTTCCTGTCAGAACTTGGCCGGCCAGACTGATGGCTTCATTCCCCAGAGCCTGTCACTAAATGTGGTCCCTTCTAGTGCTAGCCCACCAAGAGGCAGGAAAGTACTCGGCCAGGGTAGCCAGCAACACAGCCCCCTGGAAACTGTTCAGACATCTGGAACACAAGAAACCCAACAGGATGCTGGAGACCTGGAGAGAGGGAGCACTGGGGCTTGATCGGGTTCCAACTTGGCCTATGGGAGCTGCTGGCTGCTCTGTGAGTGCTTAAAACTCCAGATACCAGAGCAGGTGAGTCCCTACTCCAGGCATGCTGCGCTGCTGCTGTCCTCAAGCAGTGCTTGGTGGTCCGGTCAAGTGCTCACCTCAGCGCGCCTGCTGTTCTGATGGAAATGCAATTAGGACAAGCCGGAGGGAGACAGTTCGATAGCGTCACTATGACTTTACAATGTGTACACTCTCTGTTCCAGCAATCTCACAGGAACTTACACTATGGAAAAATCTGAACAAGCACACAAATGCTAGTAAAAACCTGTTCACCACGATGCAAATTGTGATAGTGAAAATTTGGAAGCCAATTAAATATCCAGCAATAGGAGATGGAATAAAAGATAGAGGGGACAGCAAACAACTTCAGGTGACTTAGAGCTATATGTATCAAAAAGAAAAAAGATGCAAAGGTGTATTATGAAGCAAAAAAGCAAACTGTAAAACTTTTTTTTTTGCCTTTAATTATATAATTGTTAATGGGTGCCCATAGATACAGTTGTGGGCAGGGGAATAGTTGATGAAAAGAGGGACATTATGGGACAATTTTAATTAATACAATATATATTTCTGTGGTTTTGCAAATTTTTAACAATTATTTTTGTTTGTAATTAGAGAAAATAAAATTTCTTGGGAACAGTGGGAGGTTTTGTCTTATTCCGGTTCACCTTGGCCTCCCTTGGGCTCCCCCAAGAGCACCAGAAGCTGCTCTGGGGTTGGCGCTGAGTCTGGGACGAGGGTATGTAGCACCAGGTCTGCCATTTCTGGGACACTTGAGGCTGAGCACTGTGCTGAATTATTCAGGACTGCTTTGCACCTGAAAATATCTATCCTCATGGAGAGGATGAGAAGCCAGAGCAGGGATTTGAGATCCTGTGAGCCTCTCAAATCACCCACACCACCTGCATCTCAGCCCCAGACAGGACCCACTGCTTGTGCACCTGGCTTTGAGCAGGAGCCACAAGGTCACTGGGACTGGCCAAACGACGCTCCAGATGCAGCTCGTGGCAGCCACAGAGGCTCTGCGGCTGGGGTGCCTCTCCTGAGCCACGGGGTCCAGGCAGGTTGACTAACTGCTCTGAGCTCTATTTTCTGCTCTGTGAAAGAGAGGCTCATTGACTCAATGGATAGTTTATAAACTTCTGCAATTCATGTCAGGCTTACCCAAAGCCTTCTCTGTGTCACTCAGTGCACCACAGGCCTACCTATTCCACAAAGCCAGAAACAAGTCCCTTCCTTCAACGTGCTTTCATTCCAGTAGGAAAGGGAGCAGCACATAAATGAACGAAATATACACAACATCAAACGCTATGGCGAAAATAAGGCCAAGAGGAGGTAAGAGGAGCAGCTCACAGGGACAGCACTCAGGGAAAAGACCCACCCTTACACGGTGAGCTGACGCACAGCAGAAAGCAGGACAGTTAAGCTGGAGTGTGTTCACCAGCTTTGGAAGCCACCTGGGGGGTCAGTAAAGGGTGTGCCTGGGTGGGCCATGGAGGTGTGACCTTGGCAACCACATCTAGTCCTGGTCTCCTCCCCCCTAGCACTGTCCCCCTACTGTGTTTCTTGAGCACCATGAATTGGGCATTTTTTCCCTCTGCCACGCCCTTCATCCATGATGTTCCTGCCTCAGAGTGGCTGACGATGCACCAAATCCCTTGAAACCATAAGCCAAATTAAACCTCTCTCCCTGTAGGAGGTAGGTGTCAGGAACTGTATGCATCCCAGGAATGGGGAGGCTGATTAATATGTAACACTCCAGGGCTTGCCTTTGACCCACCACAGTAATGACTCCATTACTCCATTACAGTAATGACTCCTCGTGCCACCATTTCCACTACCCAATCGCCACTGTCACTTTCCACCTGCTTGGTCCCTTGTGGCCAAATTGGAGCTACTCTGTGAGATTTCCTGATATGTGACAAGAGGGACCACTGTATTTCCCATAGGCCAGAATGTGGGCCAACTTCCCACATTCCATCTACTGGGTTCTCGTGAGCCCTTTCCATGTGGACTGTTGTAACTCTTGCTTTTCAACAGGCTCAGAGAGGTGGAGATGGTCTGACTCACTCAGGAACACTGGAATCTGGTCAGCCTGGCCTAGGGAGCAGCTCACAGCCATAGGCCTCTTCTGCTCCCCTCGGGCCCCACCTCTGTTGAGGTGAGCTACACCTACGCCAGGCCACAGGGCTGAGAACGAAGCAAATCTGGAATCTATTTTTCTTCTCAGTCCTGTTTTGTGACTTTAGGCTCCCAAGCAGACTCAGATGTCTGTCCTGATTTCACGAGTTCCCATACAGGAGGAGGGCAGCACACGGATGAAAACTGGAACCTTCAGCAAGGGAGGAGCTGAACCGGGTGGGTTAATTGAACTGCAGAGGTCAAGAAGCCAGCTGAGACACTTCATTAAACAAAGTCCTCTTTTCACTGCCTTTTGTAGCAGCTCACAGAAGGAGGAGGTGGTGATGTTAGTGGTGGAGGGAAGGGTGTGACAAGAGGAGCGGAAATAGCACTCGGGATGTAGGAAGGGCTGCACTGGTCAGCGCAGGCACAGTACCAGGCTGGAAGTATCCACCCCCAGGGCAACTGAATTACTGCTGCTGGTACTGCAGAGATAGGCAAAAAGAAGCCTCTGCAGATAGGGGTTACAGTTGCTGCTAACATGACAAAGTTCAAAGCTGGGATTCTCAAAGCAGGAAATGAAATGGCCAGGGAGCCATAGAGTGAGGGAAGGGGCAGGCACTTTAAAAAGCATATTCGGTAGGCCGATACCAAACTGTGTTTTAAAAGAAAAAAATAACTATTATTTTCCTAATACTCCCTGTTCCAAGGAGCTTAGCCGTTTAGTGCTATGGCAGCATTTCCAGCCTCGGATCTATTGACACTTGGGGTTGGACGCTTCTTTGCTATGTATTTTAGGGTGTTTGGCAGCATTCTCCCTTTCCCCACTAGGTGCCAGTGCCTGACCTCTCTGCAGCCACCAGCAACATGGCCACGCACTGTCCTACGAGGTTCCCTGAGGGGAGCATGTGTGTGAGGCATCCCCTGAGCTGCAGGGTGGAGGCTGGGCTCCCAGGCTGGGGTGCTTGCTTTGAGTTACTCCTTGACCCTGGCCACACTGCTCCCACCTCCCAGGCTTGATTTCATTACCTGTAACGTGGAGGCAGGGCTGGTGTCCTGCACAGCACTATTGCAAAGATGAAGCAAGATAATTATGCACTAGTATTTAGCACCTCGGCCCACTTAGGGCTTTCCAGCTGTCAACCCTGTCTGTGACAGCAGGCTGTGGTTGCCGTGGGGAGGTGCAGAGGACCAGCTCTGGACAAGGGAGTGGGAGTTTAAGGAATAAGAAACTTGGGGAGGGGGTGTGACTCCCATGTTTAGCTTGTTAAACAGACAGCAGGCCTTATTTATTCATTTATCTTTAAAAAGGCTTGAGAACCGCTGGGTGGGACTGTGGCTGCTGAAAGCAGAGCTGCAGAAGGTCTCACTCCTGCTATAGTGAGGAGGAGGAGGAGGAAGAAGAGGGGAGACCACCCAGGTGCATTCTCCTCTTGCAATGGAGCTGCTGCCAGGTCTGTATCCCAGCTGTGCAATAAGCCACAGGGCTGGACAGCCAGGAGGAGGGGAATGAACAATGAAAGGTGTGCAGGATGGTATTAGAAGATGCCCGGCCCATCCTGACTTCACTTGCAGATGTCTCTCTGAAGAACTCTTCCTTCGAGAGAAAGCCTTGAGCTCTGTGTCAGCCTCTCTTCCCAGCCAATGAGAAGGGCTGATGTCACCAGGAGCATTCTTCTTCAAGAGCTTTTACGTCACGGAAGGCAAAGAGGAGCAGCTGTTCAAAGTGCAGACCGGTACCCTGCAGGAATCCCCACTTGTGCATGCATTCACCAGCTACGCGACCTTGAGCTCACTTTGTCCTTCATTTCTGTTTCACCAAAATGCAGAGAATCACCCCGGCTGGGGTGGGTGCACGCTGTAGCTCACTAGACTTCACTTATGTCCTAAGCTTTATGATATCAAAATATTAAGAGTCCTTAAGAGTGTTCCCTACCCCTGCTGATGACAACAACAAACATTTTGGAGTGCTGGCTGCGATGTAGGCATTAAAGTGTTTTCTGACTGGTACAGTGAAAGAGCTGTTACACATGATGACACCCGGGCCCAAAGAGTTTAATTTGCTCAAGGTCACACAGCTGAACAGGGTCTGCTGTCCGTCACCTTAATGTCAGTATGACACCATCCTCTGCAGCTCCGAGATGCTTTGCGCAGCATCTATGGACCCGGATGTTTCTAGAGAGCATCTGTATGCTCATCAGTGAGCTCTCTACTCTTACGACGTGCGCTGACTCAGGGGGGAGGAGCAGAGGGAGGACACCAAACTAGGGCACTAGAAGCAGAGCTACCCATAAATTATCCCAGAAACGACAAACACAGCACCTGTGAGGAATTTGACTCTGTCTTCACACAGTACTTCTCAGCCTCAGCACCTGCTAGAGCTACTGTACTGGGGGCTCTCATACCATCCCACACCCAGGTCAAACGCCAGACCAGGTCATTTGGAAGCCTGGAGGAGTGGCCATATCCTGGGATTTTAAAAAAACAAAACTTTCTGGCTTATTCCATCTGTGGTCGAGGATGAGAAGTAGTGCCTGAGAATTTTAGCATCCAACTTGCATCTTTCCACTGGGTGCTCAACGGAACATTCTCTGGGAAGAGATGGAGGAGATCTGGTGAGCTGGTGATCATACAGCAAGTAGTAACCATCCACCTTAAAATTTTCAAGGTTGAAACAGAAATCCCCACGAGATATCGGCTCCTGTTACCACCTTAAGCAGAATAAAGCTAAGGGCCGGAAACTTGTGAGGCCATGCTTTGGTCACCGTCACTGAATCTACCTTCAGTGGGGAGCTCACTAGGTCAGTCTGCTAGTCCCTGTCATCAGGGCATGAGATCCAAAGACCGCGATGTTTCATGCTGACGCCCCTCGAATGTAAAATCCTCCTGTCCAACTCCTGGATCTCAGTCTTAGCAAAGGATCTTCAAGAAAGGTAGAAAGATCCAGATTTTTGAGAAAATGATGAAAGCTTTTTGTAACTATGGCAACACCTCCACAGGAAAAGTGATTACTGTTCGATCTTTCTCTGTAAGAACCAACAGAAAAATCCAAAGGCAGGAGCTAGTCAACCATGGCCAATGCTGGCTAACTTGTGCAAGAATAGAGGAAAAATGAGGGATTTGTGGGTCATATTTTGGTTTAGTCACGTTTTCAAGGCTTACTGTTTAAGAAAAAGCTTTGGCTTTAATCACATTTATATATCAATGACTTGGTTAGGCTAGAACACCTGAGGGAAAACTCAAATATTCTATGTATGTGAAACCCAGGCTCTGATCAGGGCAAAACTCAGGCTTCTCTCCATTTGAAATGTCCGTTACCCCAGACCCCAACACACATGACATTTCTGACCTGCTTCTGTGTCATCTTGCCTTTGCTTTCTGGCCCCCTGGGCAAGACACCTCACTTTTTTTAGGGAGCAGGGCAGGGTTCTCGGGGGACACCAGGAAGCTGAGCTCCAGCCAGCAAGCAGCAGTGATCGTCACCTTTCCTAGTACAGCTCTCTTCCATTTGACAGTTGCGCTCTCCTCACGCCGGCCTCCTTCAAGCTCCAGGAGCCTGGCAGGCTTTCCACGCTGCACGGTTCTCAAGGCCAATCTCCTTTCCCCTCCCTCCCTTCCTTCACCACGCCAAGCCCTTCCTGCCCAAGTCCCAGCTTACGGTCACTTCAGAGACCTTCCCTGACATTCCTTTGTACGTGGCTGACCTTCGGTACTCATGCTTCTGTCCCTGGCCCCTGTTTCTTTGTGCTTCCCACAATCTGTCCGCCTTGTGTGCTTGTAGACCTCTGCTGGATTCTAACTGGTTCTCTACCCTGCTTGGCTCCAGCTGTATCAATGGCTTCTTCTCCTCCCTCTGGCTTCTGGCTGAGTGTGACCAATGGGAAGAGGCACAGGTGGGAGCTGGACAGCAGTGCTGCCAGCCCTGGTCCCTCCCACCAGGCTGCGGCCTGTGCCCGCCCTCCACCAGGCTTTCCTTAATTACCCTCAGGTTGCCATCTGTTCCTTGCTGGGGCCTGACCCACACGGGCTGCCTCTGATTTACTCATCATCATGGACTTGGCAACTAGCAGAGTGCCTGGCACGTGGTGGGCACTCAATTAATATTTGCTGAATAAATGAACATAAAACAACTCCGAATCAAGATTTTAAAAATATCTCTTTCTTCTCTATAACTTTCTATTTCCACAAACATGTTGGATCAAGCTCTGCTGCGGAAAACAGATACAGCAGGACTGCTGGGATTGGGGGTGGGTGGGCAGAGCCACCAGCACAGCCCCCTCTCCAGCAGCAGCCCTAGAAACCAGCGCACTTAGAGACAGATTTTGGGGGGTGCTATGTGGGAGGAAGTGACATTTTATGCAGTTTCGGCAAGTGAGCTGCACAGCATCAGGGGCTGGGTGAGGAGCAAATAAATGTACAAGTGGATGCCTCCAGGGGCACTCCAAGCTCCGCTGCTGGGGGACAATGGGGTGAAGGTGCTCCATGAACCCACATGGAGGCTTAAAATGCTTCTTTCTGCTGCGGTCCCAGGGCTCAGAGGCCAGCTGGAATAAAGCGCCTCACATCTGAGACGCCTCAGCCAATCCTGCGAGATAAAGATGCATCGGGCTAACGCCACTGTCCCCGAGTGCGCCTACCATACTCAGCTTGGAAGACAGGGAGTGCAGCTGATGCCTCTGCCTGGGCACTCCCACCCCAGAATGGTGATGCTCTGGTGACCGAAGGCCTGGCCTTGGACAGGTCTGGGCCCTCAGGACTGGTGAGATTTGGGTTGCAATAGAGGGAGCTGATGGGAAGAAAGCTGAGGAGTGGCTGGAACCCACTTTCCCTCAAGAGGGTTAGAGCTTGAGGCTGACATCCAGGGCCTGGAAAGCTCACTTCTGGGGCCGACAATGATCTCAGTGGAAAGTTTCATTGTCATTGCTCTCCACTGTGTCCTTCCTTCAGGCCCAGGGCTGGCCTGCTTCTCCTCCACACACTTCCAGAACAGAAAAACTCAAAGCTGAAGCTGCACAAATGGGGATTCCGGGGGAGTCCTTGATACCAGGGTGGGGCGGGGCAGCACTGAGCAGGAAGGAAACCGTGTGGTTGTGAACCTCTTTCCTTTCTCACAGGGAGGCTGGGCTCCCTTAGCGTTAATAGCTGCTCCTAGGGCAGAATCAGGCCATGGATTCTGCTAGCCTCTTTCAGTTCAGAGAGGATGGCAAATCATGGAGAAAGGCCTCCTCCCTCGGCTCGCCTTTCTGAAAACCCCAGGAACAGAGTTCCCAGATGTGGGGTGAACATACGCCTGGCACAGTGACATCTCCAAGACCACCAGATCTCACGTTATCCCTTTCTGCCACAGCGCCCCTGGCTTCTGTCCAGCCTTCCTTCCCCACGGTAAGTGAGGAGTGCACACAGACAATATGAAGGATGGTGGCCTGGGAACAAAAGTAACCATAACCTTGATGTTAAGTTTGCCAGCTGCCCATGGGCATGACCATGCTTCCCAAGTTCAGCTCCTGCCTCTTGCAGCCCTATCTGGCAAATTTGCTCCAGAAGCTGGGGGACTAAGAGGGTGAGGGCCCACGCCTGAGGTCAGGTAACCAGAGAGGAGGGGGATTTCAGCCAGGTCAGCCTGACCTGAGTGTCCCCAGCCCAATGTGCAGCTGGGCTCAGAGCAGGAAGCATGAAGGGCCCTGTGCACTGTGTAAGGGTCTCTGCAATGCCTTGCACGGGGCCTCATGCCCCCTCTGATGCAGTCCAGACCCACTTGGATAGGGATTCAGGATTTCCTGTGGGGCTCCCCACGTGTAGGTCAGCCTCCTGTCTCAGCACTGCTGGTGTGCACTTGGGTCCGACCTGCTCATGATAGAATGTGCAATTTAGCCCCCACTCTGCCTACTAGAAAGCCAGTGTCAACCTTATAGGTTTACACTGGAATGTACCCCGAACCTTGCCAAATGTTCCCTGGGTGCCAAAACCACCATTCCTTGCCACCCCACCATGCCCACGGAGAACCATTGATGTAGACCACCATGCTCCCTCAGGTCTGCACTGGAAGAGAGCATAGCTCAGGAAAGGGAATTTCCTAGTTGTCTTTTTACCTGGGACCCAGGATGCAAACAGAAACAAAGAGACAGGAAGGATGAATGAGTTATTCTAGTCTTTTTCTTCTCTTTCCCTTCCAGTGCTGAGCTTAGTCTGTTCCCACAGAAGAAACACAAGCAAAACCTGAACTGATTTCTCTGCTTTTTCACACTGGCACCTCTGAACTAAAAGGCGACTGTGGGGATGTGTACTCCTGACAGGCAGGGACCTGGCAAGGCAGGGCCTGTGCACTGCTGGGCAGCACAGAATCATAGCCAAGCATGCTCTGGCCAAAAGCACACTGCCAGGCCAGAAACAAGTTCCCACAGGTGTACTGCACTGCTTAGGTCCTCAGGGAGACAGCCCTGACGCCACGGAAAACTGACTCCAAGAAGCAAGAATCAGTCTGATTAGCCCAGCTGAGAGGCAAAGATTTGTTCCAAAGAAAAAATCAGAGAAATGCAGAGTACATCTGCTCCACTGGGCCAGAAACAAAATGACCAGACTTCTGTTTCTATTCTCCGTACACAGGAAAAACAGGACCAGAAATGTGGAGATGGGGCTGGACAATCTGCATACTGGGACACGAAAGCCTTGGTAGTAAAGAGCTGAGAAAAGCTATTTTCTGGGACAGAGAGAAAGGGGAAGCATACCTGTTTTAGCTAAGTGGATGAAGAACTCGGCATGACATTTGAAGTAGTTATAAGATTTTGTACCAAAGAAATCATTAGGCTTTTCCTTGGTGACCCTGTCCTGGAAAGCAGGCCTCATCTCCTAAATGATGACTGTTTGCATAGGCTGATGTATGACAGCTGCTTGCCAGAAATGTGTCACGGTCTGGTTTTGATTTGGAGAGGGTAAGTGCTAGGTAACAACACCTAGCAAAACAGGGATGGTAACACACACACACACACCTCATGGTGATGAATATACTGTGTGTGTGTGTGTGTGCGCGCGCGTGTGTGCGCGCGCGCACGGGCACACGCCTGTGTCTGTGTATTGTCAGCGCTGGTCTGAGAATTTTCTCTACTTCTCCATGTAGCAAGAAATTGGCCCAGGAAGTTGAGGAGGGCTGGTGAAAATTATTCTAGGTTAAACAACTATGAAACCAATCAACCTTAAATTCCTAAGAAAGAAAGCTCTGGTCTCCTGGTCTTTTGATTTCCACACTGATTCCCGAGCTGGAAAAATTCTTATTAGAGGACTGGAGCGTTTCATTGTCCACTTTTTCTGATACATCATTGATGATACCAAAACCACAAAATGTCTTGGCATGTTTTACTCCCTTTCACATGTAATACAAATCCATGTATTTAAGGAATCGATCAGCATACACTTCAAATGATGTGTTCCTCTCCCAGGAAGATGCTATTTACAGTGCCATTAGCTGTTTGAGGTCGGGGACATGTCCAGAATTTTTATAATCTAATTTTTCTTTTGTCTCAACAGAAGGCTGAGCTCAGGACCATACAGGACCATAAGGATATACAGCACGTGCTAGAGATATAAGCTTTAGCTACTTCAGCTGAGGCCTTATACTTCAGTTAAGCTACTTCTTAGGAGGCTGAGGCAGGATTAAGGTCAGCCTGGACGACTTAGTAAGACCTTATTTCAAAATAAATAAAAAGGCCCAAGGCTGTAGCTCAGTTCTCCTTGGGCTCAATTCCCAATATCGCCACCAGAAAAAGAAAGTTATAAAAGCCAAGGGATGACACTAATGACAAGAGAATACAAATGGATACATTCGTGACACAAATATTCAGTATGTCTACAACCAAGTTAGGAAAAAAATGCACGATATATAGTAAAAAAAAAAAACTACAGAACATATTAACACTAGTCAAGTGGTAAGATTAGAGGTGTTTTTTCCATGCTTCCATCTTTTTTCTTAATTGTTCTCCTCTACATTTTTCTAATTATTCATATACAGTATTCAAAATAAATCCCCAAAACTTGAATATCAAAGTCATTTTCAAGAGCTATGCGGCTCCTTTCCCTTGGTGAGATTCCCACACTGGTGTGTCCCAAGGGAAATGTTCATGGATTCTTGGGAATTGTCCTGTACCCTCTTGCAAAGCTCTGAAGCGCTGTCTCCCCTTTGGTCCTGCCGACACACTATGAACTCACTTTTCAGTAAGAAAATGAATGAAATCAGCAGCCTTCCTCACCCATCAGCACCACGCTCAGACTCTGGGCAGAGTCTTAGTCACCCACCCCAAGGTTATAAATGTGTTACCAGAACAATTATAAAACCAGCGCACTGCAAACAGTTCTCTGGACCCAGAAAATGTCAGCCAGACCATGACACGCTGCAGAGGCATATCAGATGCTCTGCCCACGGCCGCCCTCCTCTCTCACCTGTTAGGACAATGTCCTATTTCCTTGTGCACTAAGGAATCAGTCCAGAAAGAGAAATGAGGGCAGGGCTTTGGTAACTTTCATTCTGTTGCATTTTGTCTGGCCCTGCATTTCGTCTGTGGCTAGGGGAATGCTTATAGCCTAAATGTCAGCAGAAGGACCCAGCTTCCTGGAGCACCACAGGGAGCTCACCCCGGGGACCAGTTAAAGGTCCTCCCTAGGCATGAGCCACACCGAGTGAGAAAGCTGGACTCCTTCCAACTCCCCCTCCAAAACATCTCCACAGTTGCAATCCCTACCTTGAAATCACCACAGTGCCATATGCTAAAGACTAGAGCTCTGTCTCCTAAAAACCCAAGCTACACATCCACTGTGTGATACCCAGTTCAGATGGTGGGGCTTCTAGGGAAGCCCCCAAATGAATGGGGTACCTCCAGTGTGTCTGCAGGTGCCTGTGGTTTCACCCCCACAGCGCAATCCCTCTTCCTTTAACACATGAGCTTGACTTCCCTGGAGAACCCTCTGTCCCTCTCCTGCCTCAGCCTTGCAGTCCTGACAAGCTCAACTTTATCACCTAGTCTCTGGGATGGGAACATGATTCCTTTCCCCTGGTCACAGGGCTGAGTTTGAGAATTGTCAGGTGGCCCAAGGTAGGCCAATGGATTCAATTCTGGAGTTCTGGTGATATTATTAAGAAAGAGCAATCATTTTTCCTCTGTACTTATATATTAATGGATAATAATCTAGAGCTGCCAATGGCCAATTTTGCCATTCTTGGAAAGACCAGCCTGGGAATAAACCCAGGGAAAGATCTGTGAGATGGAAAGAAACTACTGGGACCTGATGATACCCACTGGGTCCCAGAACTAAATATCTGTGAGCTTTGCAGTTATTTGGCCAAAGAGAAAAAGAAAACCAAAACAAAACCCAAAACTGTCCATTTACACTTGTTAGAGTTGGGACTCTGACTTAAAAACTTGTAAACAAAAGAGCTCTGAGGTACCACTGAACAAAGACAATCTTCCTAAGCATTTCCAAAATACATCCCAGGTTGGCCCTAGGACTCCAGGCCAGCTCCAGATTTTCAAATCTGTTCCGACTTCCCAGAAAGATCTGGGCTGCATGACTGGTGTCTGAGGCGTGGCCATTCCAGTAATGGTGCTGGCTGATTAGGAGGCTTTACCCAACTATTTAAATAAAACACTGGGCTAGATGGTGGATTTTTCAAGCTATGCAGAGGAACAGGACAAATGTTCCTTCCCCAAATTGAATATGGAACTGTTTTGCATTACAAGGCTTAAAACACATTTCATACATTCTTGGTAAAGTGAGCTCCTCCAGTCCTTGCTTCAGACCCTGGCTGTTTTCAAATTCTTCTCTAGTGTGCCAGCAGCACTGAAAATTACCTTCTCCCCCAGCAAGCAATATCGTGTTGTTGAGCAAACAGCCTGCCTTGCCAAGGTGTGGGCGAGACCAGACCAGGGCAGGCACTGGCCATAGCCCCAGTGCAGGGGTCAGGAAGGCAGGAAGCCCCTGCTGACCCTTCCTGCTGTGCCTCCTACCAAGGCCAAGCGCTTACACACTGCAGTACAGCAGGCTGACCTGTATCCGCAGATTTCACAAATCTGTCTTCCTCTGACTCCCAGGACCCTTCCCTGGGGCAGTGCAAACCCCTCCCTGGGTCCTCTCAGCCTTTGCTGATTCTAGATGCCACCCTGCTTGCATCTTGGATGCTATGGCCTTTGATTCCTGCCAGGCTGCACAGCTGGGACTGCTTCCCAGCAGGCCACCCAGAATCCACACTTGCCCTTTTCCAGTCAGATTCCCACAAGCCACCACGGCTGCCTTTGCAAAACACACCTCAGATGACGCTGCCTCTCTCTCTTCCAGGACTGTCATTTTGAGGGCTTTCTATTGCCCTTAGGAGAAAGTGTACACCCTTAAACTGAAGAGGAGGTACAAGAGGGCAAGGGTGAGGTACATCCTGGCTCAGCTCTGTGTGCTTAGTGCCCTCTGCAGGCTGCCGGTGCCCACAGACCCTAATCACAGCCAATAGGCAGTGAGCACTGATGGCACCAGGCACTGGGTTAAATTCTTTGTGGAAATGAACTCACAGCAACTCTGCAAGGTAGTGCATTGTTGGTATTAAAGACAGGGACACTGGTGCACAGCAAATCACCCAACTATTAAACTGCAGTTTCCAACCTCGGCAGACTGGCCTGCAGTTCCTGCAAGCTTCCGTAACTACAGGGAAGACACTCAAGCTGTCTGATAGGGCGGCCTCTGCTCAAGGCGCCAGGCACTTGCCAACTGTATACTGATCTGGGTGTGACCTAAGCCTGAGCCCCAAACTGTAGCTGTCACCTTGTGTGCCCCACCTCCAACGCCATCAGTACTGGTCTCCCCCACTCTGACCTGACATAAAATAAACTTCTGGTTTAGATCTAAACCATTCTCCGGAAGTCTCATGTGTAGAGGTGGCACCTGACCAGAAGGGCAGAGCACTGGGCCACAGCTTCCTGGGTCTATGCTTGTCCCTACTGTCCCTTTTCTCTCTCTGCCTCTGCCCGCCACACTACGTTCTCTACTGCGCCCTTCCACCTTACAGTCGGCTACTGAACCCACCGAAACCGTGAGCCAAATTAAACTTCTTCAGATTTGGGTGTCAGGTATTTTGTCCCAGCAATGGGAAAGTGACTAAAACACAACTATGGTGAAGTCTCGTGCACTCATCTGTGAAACGGGCACAACAAAGACTGGTGGTGAGGTTATAAACTGATTATATGTGAAGGTGTTGGCATGTCCGGTCAGTCAGGGTTACAAGCACTGGGATCCTCATCCTCACTGGAAGAGGCAGTGCCTCAGTACCACTCCTGCCGCAGCTGAGCAGTCAGGGGCCCAGGCATCGACCAGAAGGCTCCCAGGCGAAGATAAGTGATGAAGCCTCTCCGTGCTGTGATGCAGCCTCTCTGTGCCACACTCACTTCATTTGTAAAATGGGAATAACAGCTCTGTCCACTTCCTGGGGTTGCCGTGAGGAGTGAGTCAGGTCATGTGAGTGCTCAGGCCATGTCTAAAATCTGATCTGTGTTCAGTGTGAGTTGCTTGATGTCATCACTACTCCTGACCCCATGATCCCTTAGGCTAAGGGTGGCATCAGCTGCCGAGCCCAGCAGGGCACAGGGCTCCCCAGAGGCCCTGTGTTGAGTGGGGCGCTCACACCAGGCCTGCAGGAGCGCTGTGCCATCCACAGTGGGCTGTGTCCTCTCTCAAGAGGAGGGGCTACAGCTCCAGGTCCAAACAAGTCCTAGGTCAGGGCCCAGACCAGAGTCCTGCAGGCCCAGGGAGCTCTGTGTTCCTCCAGATCTGTTCCAGGGAAAAGCGCTGCCCACAAACAGAGCACACTTCATGCCAGATTAAACACGGCAGACTTACTCAGTAACCTAAGTTACCAACCATGGAAAGAAAAAAAGTCCATTAACCAAAACCTCACTTTAAAGGAGGGACCAGAGTGTTTAGACTAAGCCCTCTGTGACGCACACCAGTTTCTCACAGTCTGGTTCTAGGACTTAAAGACACAGAGACAGTTCAGAACACTGCTTCCCTAAAACAGTACCAAATTCTCCAGCAAAACGCATACGCTACAGTGAAGGGCACAGCGGCAAGGCTGGTTTCCAGGTCCAGCCCCCACTGCGCCAGGGCAGAAGTGTACGGCGGAAGAGGTGGGTGGCTACTCAGGGTGTGTGGAATTTGGTGACTCTGACACTTCCTGGGTGGGAATTTTGTGAGAATGAAATGGCAAACGCACTTACATTCATGGACAGAGTCCCTGGCACACACGGCTTCCTATCACGGTTACCTGCCACTCTTCTTTATTTCTTCTCCTCCCACACACGGAGCCTCTGTTTCGCTGCTGTCTCCTCCCCGTATCCACTAGTTTTGCAAGCTTGCATTGTAAGTTTAAAAATGCTCCTGAGGCTCCTCTTTCTCCCAACCACCCCAAGAGTATGAGAAGCTGAGAATTAAAGAAGTTAATTTTGTGCTGGATGTGGGGGCACATGCCTGCAATCTCAGCACTTGGGAGGCTGGGGCAGGAGGACTGCGTTAAGTTCAACCTGCCTAGGTTACATAGTGAGTTCAAAGTCAGCCTAAACTACACAGAAAGAACCTGTCTCAAGAGAAAAACACAAAAACAAACCAAAGACAAAGAAATTCGCTGTGTGCACTCATATTTTTATGGACCTATCATACACCACAGTGTTGAAAAAAGATGCTGGTGAATCATATGAGTCTGTGTGTGTGTGCATGTGCGTGTGCATGGTATTGAGGAACTCAAGGCCTTGACATCCCCAGCTCTCTCTCTCTCTTTCTCTCTCTCTCTCTCTGTTTCTGTCTCTCCAAGATCACACTAAGTTGCTCACACCAGGCTCAAGCTTGCGATCCTGCCCTGGTTCCCTCTATCAGCTCCCTCTGGTCACATGCACCATCCAACAGGGCTGGTACAGCACACGTGGCTAACCAAATTTACATTAATGAAAACAAAATGAAATGGAAACATCAGCCAGCTGCTGCTGAGCACCTGAAATGTGGTCAGTGCACTGGATAGCCCGCAGTGCTCATTTCATTCAGTTTTCATTCATTTAATTTCAGTAGCTCTATGTGGTGGTAGCTACTGGACACTGCTAGTTTCAGGAATCTTTCCCGGAGTCTTATCAGGCCTGGTTCAGGGTTGCTTGGCAAAGCTCTGATGTGAAGAGGCATTATGTACTTTGCCGATGGAGCCACAGAAAACCACGAGGATCAATGTCCCGCACACCTCTTTCTCGGCAGTAGAGGCTGTGTGCTCTTGACACTGGGTCTTTCCAGCGGTCCCTAAGCCTGCACCTCCACACTGCCCACAGGGTACCACACTGCATCAGACAAGCCCAGCACAGCTGTTTCCAGACAGTGGTGCACATCTGCACCAGCGGGAAGCTGTGTGAATGCAGGTTCCTGGATCCTGCCCTTGCCATGTTCTGCCCAGGGAGCCTGGGTGGGGAGAAGCAGTCCAGGTTTTCATCAAGCACTGGATGAGAGGATTCTGTCACGGGGGCCTAGCTTTGAGAAACTCCGCTTCAGAGACTGAAGGACATATTTATCTGTTGGCCTTCTACATAACTATAGCAGATTATATTACAGATCTTCCGAGACTAACACAGCCAGCGGGGAGCCAGGCAGTGCTCACTCCTACAGCGTCAGAGAAGGTGCCCGGCCACCAAACCCTAGGGCTTCCATTTCTTTTTCCTTTTTCATCTGAACACACAGATAAGGGGATCTGCTTTTTATCCACTGGGACACACAGTAATGCAGGTGTGAAAGCATTTGAGGAGGAGAAGTAAAATGCACTAGACAGACATCCTGTAACTCAGAGACACATTCTGCGTGTTCAACAAAGAGCAAATAGATTTAACATCTTCAAAAAAAAATCTATGTTTTTAAATACTCTGCAATACCTGGAGATACAATAAGATGGGGCTTGTGCTGGGTCGGCAGCCTGATGCAGTTAGGAGCATGGCTCTGGTGGTCGTGTGCACAGATTCAAATCCCTGCTCTAGTACTTAGAAGCTGGGGGACTGTAGGTGAGTCCCTCAACCTCTCTGTTTCTCAGTTTCTTCAGCTCAGAAAGGAGAATGATAATAAACACCTCTCTTGATGTTGTGACAGTTAATTGAGCAAGCTGCTGTCTGTAAAGTACCTGGACCAATGTCTGGCACATGGTAAGAGCTGGTAAGTGCCAGCTGCGTAGACACACGTCTCTACACCGCAGCAGACAGCTGGAGCCCAGCAGCAGGCTCAGGTGAGGCGGCCACCGGAGTTCCTCATATCCCTGTCTGACCCTTCTGACTGGGGGTGCCTGCACCTGCTCTTAGAGGGGAGACATGCTGGCTGATCGTACAGCCTGTTCTCAGCTGTGGACGTGCAGGACCGGGCTGTTTTAGTTCCAACCCACCGTGGACCTCGACAGCATGGTGGACACAGCACAGATCTAAAAGACTCACCAGGTGAGTTCTACAGCACCTCGCAGGTCTGTCCCCCAAGGAGTAAGATGAGCTGATGGAGCTCCAGGGCTTGGATGGTCTAGCAATGGTGAGACCATGCCACTTCCACTTAGAATGCTGCCCTCCCAGGTGACACATGGTTGTTGTAAACCAACTTTGTGGAAAAGGGCGTGCACGAGACTCGCCTCCCCCCCCCCCCCTTTGGGTGGCTCACCTCCTTCCTATCTGCAGAACTCCCCTTTTCATCTGCACACTGATGTCAGCTCCCTGTGAGATGCTGGGGCACAGAGCAGACTCACAGCTGCCTTGGGAGCCTTGGTGCTCCCAGCAGCACCTGGCCAGGAATGCCACAACCCGAACATCTGCCTCACACCCTTGGCTGGCTCCCAGTCAGTCTCCAGCCAATGGCCATGGCCACGGTGGGAATGTCAACTGACAACAGCGCAGTTCACCCTGAGGACCCCAGTGGGCAGGCTGAAGGTGGCCTCTGGAGGAGACACCATTCCACACGTGGCCCTCTGGCCCTGTCTGGTTTTTCTCACCCTATTCCTCAGGTGTCGTATGACTCAAGCCAAAAACCACACTGAAATCCCGAGGGCCGGCACCAGGTATGTCACCCAGAGATGAACTCTGGCTTGCTGGCGGACTCCCCGGGCATCAGAGCCTACCTGTGGTGTTGGACAGGGCCAGCGATTCCATGGAGCCTCGGGGGGTCTGCTCTGTGGGTGTCATGTCCTCTGTGTACTTCAGGGAGCTGATCGGGAGGCGGGTCCGGCACTGCTGGGCAGCCATGCCCCCTGCCTCCTCCTCCTCTTCCTCGTACTTGGGAACTTGGATGCTGCCCCGGGTTTCCCCGAAGCTCTGACTGGACATGTCGCTGTAGCTCTCCTGGGACCTCAGCCGCCCTGGGTAGTAGTCCTCGCGGCACTCCTTGATGAAGCTGCCGCCGTGCCCCTTCATGGCCAGCGACGAGCTCCTCTTGGGGTTGCTGAAGTGCTTGGGCCACATGTCGGGCTGGGCTCCCGCGCCCTGCCCTCCTGGGCTGTAGGAAGTTCTGATGTTGCACTGGCTGAGCAGCTGCAAAGGACTCTGGGACTGGCTTTGCTCCATCTTGTTTCCGTAGTGGTAGGGCTCCTCTCGGCTCCTCCAAATGGGATCCCGGTTGAGGCTGGGGGTCTGGCTGGACAGGCTGAGCAGGTCCATCTGCAGTGACAGGGGGTCCACGTCTGCCGAAAGCCGGTTCGAGCTCACCTGCAGCTGGTTGTGCGGGCTCAGCATGGCCTCCTCGGTCTTGCTCTTGTTCTTCCCGATCTTTGCGCTGCGCCGGGACTCCTTGGCCCTAGCGTTCTGAAAGGCCGAGTCGGACGAGTCGGAGCCGTTGGGGTCCTCGCCAGCACTGCAGGCTCGGGAGCAGAATATCTGGCCCTGCTTTGGCAGGAACGGCCGCCCCAGGAGGGACTTCTTGCAGTGAGCGCAGCAGAAGCAGGTCTCCGTGGCGTGCCAGTGCTGGCCATCATAGGTCATCTGACCCTGGTCAATTCCTGGAGGGACCAGACAAAGGAGAGGCTGAGGGACGGTGGGGCACCATGCTGCCCAGGGGAATAATGTGTCCATCAGCCAGGAATTAGGCCCTGGGTACCTAGCATTCACATCCTATGTGGCCTGTTCTGCCTCTGGCTCCTTCCTAACTCACTTGCTACCCCACGACATCTAGACCAATGAGGCCCACCCAAGAATTCTGCCTGGGACAGCAATACAGGCTGAGCACCTGTCAGGCAAAAATCTGAAATGAAAGAATGTTCCTAGAATCAAAGCTTTGAATGCTGACATGACAGCACGAGCAGGAGCCTCCATATAGGGAAACTCTGCACCGTGCAGGGCACTATTAGTGACAGTACAGAAAATGATGGAGACTTGGGCCACAAGAGAGCTGCCTCATCCCCCGCTGGGGGTGGCCCGTGAGAAGTCACTCAGCCCTTTTGCAGGTGGAAAGGGGCCTGGGTGAAAGTGTGAGTCCTCCAGGAGAGGCAGCACCATGGGAGCTCCCACCTCCAGAAGTGGTTTCTGACTCTGCAGGCTCATCCAGAGCCATAGCAGGACACCGCAGGACAGAAGGCAAGGACAAGAGGCATAGAGTGAAGCAGCCCTTTCCCCGCCTGCTTTCCCTCTTCCACCCTTACAGAGAGGCCGGGGCAAATTCTTCTCTATGACCCTGTCCCCAGCTATGAGGGTGGGAATCTCTCTTCATCTGGGAGCCTGGTCCTATGGACAGAGAGGGGACATCTTGGAGATGGGAGGGGTCTCGGGGTCACTGCAAAGAAGCCAGCACTGTGTGAATGAATCCCATCGCTCTCAGGATCAGTGAGGATGGCTGGCTGGGCGGGGCTTGGAGCAGAGCTGTCTCAGCTCTGGGACCCTTCCTCCCTTGGCCCCTGGTGCCACTGGGACTAGACACACAGTTCTGTATTAGCTGAGAGCAAATTTTCAGTACAGAGGCAAACACAGGTTCAACCCCCCTTCCACCCTCTTGGTTCAGGTTTTAGCACTGCCACTCTCCATCTGTGCACCTTCAGTGGCTGACTCCGTGCCTGGGCTGTGGGGAGGGTCCCTGCGGAGGCACAGCTGTAAGCCCAGCCCATGGCTACACAGCCTGGCTGCCCTCTCCATGTCCCTTCTCTCCGTGCGCAGTGTCCTGAGAACTCATGCCGGCATCCCTGGCTCCCTTGGGTCCCCGCCCAGCATGCAAGCAGCTGGCATCCTGCCTGCTCTGTGCTGGAGGCTTGCAGCAGGGCGGGCCCCAGGCTTGCCCTCCACCAGCAGCTGCTCGGCACTTCTGCCACGAGGAGCGGTCCTCTGCAACAGCAGAGGCTTGGTTTCCTGGAGAGGGCCTCAGGGAGAACGGGCTGGGGAGGGGTGGGCAGGGGACGGGCGTGTTATGAAGCAGCCCAGCAGGCAGCAGGACTCGGGCCCTGATAAACATCAGCGATGTCAGATGGTCCTCTGAACTGCCCCTGAACTCGGGACATCTGGAAAAGGACTCTGCCCTGCAACATCTAAGCATTCCTTTTTTTTATTCCTTTTCTAAGCCCTTTAATCACTTCTCCGAGGGTGTCTGTGTCTACTGCAGCCACAGCCTCGGTCTGTTTATAGGACTGTTTATTCGGTTCTGCACAGGCAAGAGTCCTGTTGCCATAGCAACGGTGGCCCAATGCAGGGTCTGCTCTGCGTGGCTGGATAAATATGGAATGTTTGTACAGTATGGTCAGGGGCACAGCACCCTGAGACAAAGGCCTGCATGACACAGAGCACAGACTCTTGCTGTCGCAGGAAAATTATTATTTTTACAGAAAAGGGGTTTTAGAAAGAAGCCTCAGGGCCTGTAATCCAAACACTCTGGGAAGCTGAGGCAGGAAGATTGCCAAGTTCCAGCCCAATCTGGACTATTTAGCAAGACCTCATCTAAAAATGAAAAAAACAAATCACAAAAAGTGCTAGAGGTACAACTCAGTGTAAAGGCCCTAGGTTCAATATCTAGCACCAAATAATACAAATACTACTACTACTAATAAAAGAAAGCATCTGGAATAGGAATTTAACTGTGGCAGGAGGCATATCACAGGCTTCAGTGGTTCCCGACTCTGGTAAAACACTGATGCCTTTTATGGATGTGAGAGGAAAGAAAGGAAAAGGGAAGCCAATAAACAGCTGGACAGCTGAAAGGGGAGAGAAGGAGGAAGGCCAGCTGAGCTGTCCATGACCCAGCGTCAGGCAGGTTTTCTCTCTCCAGCTGCCGGGTAAGAATTCTAAGTGGCAGTTTCTGAGAGGCTCCAAGGCTTCACGAAGACATGTGCAAGGGCTCAGGGGACAGGGTGCTGCCACTGCGGCTTAGTTGTCTAGTGCTCAGCTGCGCACCTGAGCGAGCACTCAGTGCGGATTCCAGTTCTTGAGTCAGGTGTGTGGGGCCAACACGCCCCGGTGTCCCTGATGCGGTCCCAGCCAGCCCTGCCTCACTCACCCAGCCACCCGTCACCGTCCAGCTGGAGCATGACTCAAAGCGCCAGTCTCAGGTGCGTGTGTGGCTGTTGTGTCCCTCGGGAAAGGAAGGCTCCTGGGTACTTGGCTGAAGCCTCGGGGCTGGGAGAGGGTGGCAATAAAGGGTGAGGGCATCTTCCTTGGGGACTTCATGGCTTGTGAGCTATTTAAGGATCTCTTGCTTCACATATCTGGCTGGCTTAGCTGTGTTGATTGTTTTAAAAAAGAAGACGTGCGTGCCAGAGCCATTCGTTTTCTTGACTCTGTCCATTTTGGTCCCTCTCTCTGTTGGGCTCCAGTTTTCCCCTGAAGAGGATGTGGGAGACACCAGCTGTCTTCCCCCTCACCTTTTCTGCCCTTCATCGGGGCGGGGCTGGTGGGATTTTGATTTGGAGGAAGTGACGGAAACTGAAAGTGACTTGGTCCCCCTCTTTTGAACTGTAACTAGGGACCTGCCTTGGCTACCATGTGAAGACAGTTTGCTCCCAAGTGAGCCAACAGAAAGCAAGCAGAGCTGACGCAGCAAAGCATCCACACTTTGTCTGAACCTGTGATCCAGCCCTGTCTGAAACTAGCACTCTCCCAGGTCCTTCTCATAATGTGAGTTAGGAAATGCCCGGTCCTAACTGATGAGCTGGGTTCCTGCTACCGGTATCCACAGGGATCTAACTGCATTAGGCCCAAGAGACACTATCACAAAAGGATTGTGTGCAGGGCAAAGCTCTGCCTCACCGATGTGCTGGGCACAGGTGTCACAGTATTCCGCGTACAAGGACTCAAAGCAGTGGCAGCAGTAGGGCCTTCCTTCCTTCATGATGTAGCGCTGGCCGCCCAGCACCGTCTCGCACTCAAAGCAGCAGAAGTGTTTCATGTGCCAGTGTCGCCCTTCGGCTTCGGTGCACTCATCGGCGAAGATGATCTGGGGAGGGAAGCCCAGCAGTCAGCGCCTGAGACCCGGCCCTGAGAACCCACCAAAGAGGAGCGAGCGGAGGGGCCCGAGGTGGAAGGCAGAGAGCAGGTCTCCCCCACGAATCCTTAAGCAAAAGCCTCTACGTACACGTGTGTGTGTGTGTGTGTGTGTGTGTGTGTGTGATTCTACATCTACATCTGCTGCCACACTTGGATTTGCCCTGAACACAGTGAAACGCCGTGAGGCCTGACCAGTGACGAACCTGACCACTCTTAAGGGAGACCAAGGATGCTCAGTGTCAGTGCCTCAAGGGGCCCAGCGTGGGACACAGGACAGCTGTGCACAGGCACGCCGGGTGTGCACAGGACCCTTTAACAATGCGGAAGTCACAGGAACCCCTAGGGTCCAGGCTGCTGCTCTGAAACATCACTTCGGGCCACGCCCAGACACAGTCCTGCCTGGCACGAGAGAAGCAGGGTGCAGAGGAGGGCTGCTGCTCTCAGAGGGTGGCAAGTGACTGGGCCTGTTACGGGCCTCATCACTCCTGGCCGACTGAAAGTGGGACAGTCTCACTTACGGTGCCTTCCTGGCCCATGGGGCAGCTGTGTCTTTGACCCTGATGCAGAGTTGTTTGACATTTTAAAGCACAGATATTAAAATGTACTTCTGCTTAGCTGCATTTGCAAGCTGGTGTGGGACTGGCACAGGATGGACACACAGGAGAATGGGACAGAACCGAATGCCCAGGAACAGATCCATGCAGATAGGGTCAGCTGACCCTCAAAAGGGATGCCAAGACCATTCCACGGGGAGAGGTCAGTTTCTGCTGCAGACGGCTTGGGACAACAGGACTGCTCCATCCAAAATCATCAATTTGAACCTCTACCTCCAACTGCATATAAAAATTAACTGAAAGGGGATTAAAGGCCTAAATGCAATGGGAAAAAACATACAGCAGTAAGGAAAAGAAAAGAAAAAGAAAAACACAGGCAGAAATGTTGACCACAGACTAGGCAGTGGTATTTTAGATATGACGCTAAAAATATAATTAGCAAAAAAAGAGATTCCACCAAAACTAAAAACTTCCATGCCTCAAAGGACATCATTAAGAAAATGAAAATACAAACAGAGAATGGGAGAACATATTTGAAAATTATGTATCTGACAAGGACTATATAAAGAATTCAACTCAGTAGTAAAGAGAAAAATAATCCAACCAAAAAAATGGACAAAGGCATAAGTAGATATTTCTCAAAAAAAAAAAAAAACTCAGACAATAAAGATGCTTAACATTATCAGCAGTTATGGAAGTACAAATAAAAATCTCAGTATGATACTACTTCATGCATACTAGGATGACTGTAATAAAAAATATAGACAATTAAAGTGCTAGCAAAAATGTGGAGAAACTGGAAAACTCATGCATAGATAGCATGAATGCAAAATGGTGTAGCTATTTTAGGACAGTGTGGCATTCTTTCAAAAAGTTAAACTTAGATTTACCATATGACCCAGCCGATTCACTCCTGGATATACATTCAAGAGAAAAATGTATAGGTACACAAAAACTTATACATGAATCTTCATAAGCAACACTGTGTATAATAGCTAAAGTTAGAAACAAAAATGTCTATTAATTGCTAAATGGTTAAACAAAAGGTGATGCGCACTTATAACTCTGTTATTCAGCCATGAAAAAGATTAGAGCGCTCTACATAATACAACGTGGATGAATTTGTAAATGTACTAAGCAAAAGCCTTCAGACATCAAAGGCCACATAATCATAAGATTTCTTTAAGGTGAAATATCTGGCGTATGTAAATCCACAGAGCCAGAGGACACGCTACAGGCTGTCAGGTACCGGGTAGAGGAGGACTTGGAGAAGGAGGTGATTCCCCATGGATAGGGAATTTCATTTGGGCTGATGAAAGTGGTCTGGAATCAGACAGGAGAGATGGTTGCACTGCTGTGTGAAGAAACTAAAACCAAGTGAACTGCTTATCTTAATGCTATGGAAACTCTATCTCAGTAGGTGAAACCTTCAAGGTACATTTCATTTCATTCCGTCATTGCGTTCTCTTTGCCTGTGAAGAACATACAGTTGCACTGTGAGCCTTCATGTCTAGCTAGGAACATGAGGCATGAAGGGGAAGCTGGACCTGAATGCAGGGTTCCTGCCCCTGCTTCTCCAGCACGTGACTCTGGCACCAGAACCCAGTTGAATGTGATCAGGTCCTTTCTAGAAGAGTGACGCTAAGACAGGCACCCACATCCTGGTGGACTCTGGCTGGACAAAGGAGCATTACCCACCCAGACTGCTATTTATGAAGGTCACATGGACACAGAACACTCCTCTGGGCAGGAGGAAACTGACCTCTGGAGCTTGCCCCAAAAGATTCCCGCAAAAGTGGTCAGGTTTAGAACATTCTTTGTTTCACTCTCAACTTTGAAAGCTGGGCCAGCATCTCAGGGAACATCTCAGCATCTCGTGCGGCAGGGAACAGGTGTGGGGGAACGTGGCAGGCATCTGTGTTCTATGCTGATTTCTCAGCTGGTGTAGCACATACAGATACTCTGGAGTATCCACCTGTCTCCAGAATTTGCACTCAGAACCTCTGTAAGTGCTGGGAAAAAATAAAATACACCATTCCTTGTCTCCTCCTGTCCCATCAAAACTTGAACAAGCAGCACTCCATTCTTGATGATTAAACCCTAGGCTTTAGGCTGATGTCTGCCTACAACTGCTCAATGTGCTTTTTAAAAATATAAATGTAAGGGTTCTGAACAGACCCAGCACCAGTCATATGAAACTGGGGCATCTCCCTGGTCATCCTAGCTGGAAGCACTCTGCCTTCCTTGAGGCCACAGCCCAAGACATTCTAGTCATCGGGGTGGGGGTGGGGGAGCCCCTCTCTGGAAGAGGGTGGGCAGGTGCCTGTGGTGTGTGTTCTGTGCAGGAGGCCACAGGGCCTCGTGTGCAGGTGGGGCCCCGGCCAGCTGAGGGTGTGGGCAGGGTGAACCGGCAGGCGGCAGGGACTCTGACCTCATCGCAGGCCGCGCAGCGTGGCTTCAGGCATTCCGCGTGGTGCCTGCCACAGTAGATCTTCCCGTCTTGGTAAAAGTAGATCAAATCTACCAGGAGCTCATTGCAGACGGTGCATATGAAGCAGGGTGGGTGCCAGCAGACGCCGTGGCCAGCGCGTGACGCGAACACAGCAATGTCCCCACCGTTAATCTGGCCTCCGCACTGCAAGGCAGACAGAAACATCAGTCCCAACTCTGGCCAGCTGTCCGATGCTGTGCACAGATGACCCAGACCTGGTTATCAAGCATCTGTTCTCCCACCTGTCACTGCTTCACGGAGTGGCACGGCAGGTTCCTGCCATCCCCTTCCCAGGGCCTCCAGAAGATGAAGGTGAAGTGACAGAGACTGAGGAATCACTAAGGTGGGAGGGAGAGACGACGTCCTGCAGGACAATGTGGGGCCCTGTGGGCAGGAGGTCAGTGTGCAAGGGACAGTCTGGTTTGTCCTAAATATTCCTGACAGCACACAGAGGCTCAGCCCAGACTCCCAGTACAGGAACAGGTTGGGGCGAGGAGGCTGCTCAGAGGAGGGCACAGGTGGGGTGTGCGAGCAGGGGTGGGGCCTGCAAACACTCACCCCCCCAACCACTGCCTTCTCCCAGGCCCTGCAGGTGTACTGTTAGCTCTTCTGCCACCCCTTAGGGGGGGTCTTACCTGAAGGGCACTGCTTTCAGGGCCAGGGTGGGGAAAGCACTTCCTGAGTGTCCCTTTTGTACCCCCCTGCTCTTTTTTCAGAGTGTCCTATACTGCCCGGCAAAGGGCAAGGCAGAATCACAGGTGACTCTGCTTAGGCTGGGGCTGGGATGAGTATGCTTAGAGTGTCTTAGAGGGAGGAATAAAGCGAGAAGTGGGTGTCTAGGGAGAGGCTCTGTTATCGTGTCTCAAAGGAGGCCATAGCCTCATGGAATAGTCTGTGGGACCAGAAAAAAGAGACACTGGGTTATGGCAAGTACCACTCCTACGGTCCACGATGACCTCGAAGAGCCAAACTGTACACAGAAGATGCCATTTAATCTTTCCCACTATTCTACAAAGTCTATTGTCCCTGTGACGTGATGACAAAACCCAGGACAAGGAACAGGGTCAAGGTCATCTGGTGGAAACACAAGTAGACTTAGGAAAAGTCCTTCAGCTTCTGTGGCCTCAACACTACTCCATGCTATGCCAGGCATCTGCCCAGGAAATGCCCAACCTTCCTTCCCCCACTCACCAGGAGCCCATCGAGGGTGACATGGGGCCTGAATTGAAGACAATGATTTTCACATCATCAGCACTGAACACCTGCATCTCAAGGGCAGGTCTCAAGGATGCTTTTCGAGGACGAAGACCCAACTGCCACCTCTCTGGTGAAGAGATTCTCCATCCCACCTACCTGGGCCTCCTCACTTCCTGTTTACTGAGCCAAGGACCCTCCTGCAGCACGCACAAGTACATCCTGAGTGCATAGAGTGAGATGGTGTTTGAACGTGGCAGCACTTAGGGTCAGGAGTGACCCTCTGCACTACAGCGCTTTTGGAAGCTGAGAGGTGGGCAGGGCCCAGGCAGGCTGGATTCCTGCTTTCTCTCCTTTCAGACCCTCCCCTACCACGCCCTGAGCACTGTGTAGGAGAGCAGGAGAAACCCCAAATTCCCACTTGGTGATTCAGGGAGCTCCGGGGAGAGTGCAGAGAGCTTCCTGCATGCGGACACAGAACTCACAGACCTCAAAGGCCAAGTGCCTCCCCTTTAAAGGGCACCACGGGCCCCAGGAAGATGCGGGAAGAATGACTGGCCGATGGCCCAGGCCAACTCCTTTACCAAAAGCAGTCACTTCAAGATATGAATCTATCACATTGCTCCTCCGATCAGTCTTCCAATGGTGAACGCTGCCTCCATGAACTCTGACTCCATCTGCCCCGGGAGCACAGCGGCCACCCTCTCAGAGGCAGGACCTCCGGGCTGGCTGTCCCTCTGCTCCACGTCTGCTCCCTGCCTCCCCACCTCTGAAACTTTAAACCATCAGAATGAAAAAGTGAGTGCGAGGGTACCAGAACAGCTCTGTTCCCGCCCAGGAACGCACACTCACCTGCTCACAAATGGCTCCGGTCATGGTGACAGGGAAGGGCCTGACATTCCCTCGGCCCAGATTCTCACGTTTCCTCTGATTGCTGAACAGCTTCAGCTCCCTCTTTTCCTCCTCATCCAGGGAGTTGCAGTATCGGACCTGGAGGCACAGAGCACAGCGGGCATGGGTCGTCCTGGAGCCCCCACCTTAGGGTTTCTCGGCTGCACCCGCCACCACTGGGATGTACAGGCACTGCCTGAACTTTAATGGGCCCAGGCTTGGTGCTGCTTGAGAGGAGCCTTTATCAAGACTGGTGGCGGCCAAAGGAGCTTCTGAAAGGCCCGAAGTCTGGAACCCAAGTCCTGGAGGTTGCTGGCTCTGCAGCTGCTCTGCACGCTGGCTCTCACCCTGCTCATCACACCTGGCCACATCAGCAGCAACGGCTCCATGCTGGAAAAGTTCACTCTCTTCCAAGGTGTAGGGACCCGAGGCCTTCAGCTGCATGTGCCCATGGAAATGATCCCTAGCATTAAGAATGGCACCAGCCGGCAATCAAGACCGGGGTCAATATGCTGGTAGCTTCTGTCCTCCCCCTCCATTAGCGAGATAGGGACATGGAGGTCTGAGCCTGTGGAGCTGGTGTGACACTGTGGGAATACACTGAGGGTGTGTGGGGGGCTGTCTGCTGGGTTTCGGCGAGTGTGACAACATACAAATGGCATTGTCTTTCTTGCTAGACCAGAAACTCAGAGTGAAGGCAGGGACATTACAAACATTCAAATCCAACATTTGTCATTCTTGTCGCTTATTTCTGCAGTTTGGCCACTGCACCACATGCATGAAATATCATCTAGTAATCCTAGATTTTAAAGGGACTTGCTTTTAAAAAAAACTTGAATGTATTTATCTAAAGTATATTATGACACACATAGAAAGCAATCACTTGCAAAAAATAGAGGGTGACCGTGAAAATAGAGGACACGACCACATTGTGAGACTCCAGTTGGCTACCTTGCTTGCAGGGGAACTTAAAACTGAGATGCCTGGTGATCCTACTGGAGACTAGCACAGGGTAGAGAGGTGTGAGAGACCTGCTAGGACCAAAGCGAAATTTTCTCCCTGTCCTCAGTCACTCCATCACTTGAAGGGCAACTTTTCTCCCCATAGGCTTGGTTTTATTTTCTACCATGTCAATATTCCACGCCAGGCCAAATCATGCTGCCCTTTGGGGAATATGGCCCTCAACCTTTCTGCCATGCCAGCCTGGAGCAATCCGGGCCCCAGCAACGGTTCCCCGTGTCACTCTGCTGATGTGTCCCAAAGCAGTGAGAGCAAAACCTGCCACCTAGGAGTGCTCTTCTCCAATCTGAAACCAGCACAACTGTGACTATCTGAGTGACCTTACTTGGGTGATCACATACTGACTGTCTAATCACTGTTTGTCTCCAAAAGGGCACTGTACTACATTCCTACCAACAGGAAGGGGTAATCCGAATGGTATCTCTTTCCACAAAAAGCACTGCTGACCACACACAAAATAAACCCTTCCAGGCAGAGAAGATCACGTCCCACCCTCAAATAAAGTTTTTGTTTTTTAAAATTCAGCATAAGAATGTTAGACACAGAACTGCAGTGTCTTCACACATATGGTCCCCCTGCTGACATTTTATGTGCATGCCTTTAAAGGAGGCACACCCCTCCTGCTTGTAAAAACCTGCATTGTCGTTTCCAAATCCGCTAAACGGGGTATCAGGTTACAATGTTTGCTCCCGGCTTTAAAGGAGAACACATTATTTATATTTGTTCTATGAAGGTGGATAGAAGCAGCATGTAAAGAGAATCACAGCTCTCCTCCCAGAGAGCTGCTTCAGTATTTAAGTGTCATTCATTCATTTATTTTCTTAGCTGAGGCACACGGGAACTCCTGCCTGCTAGGCAAGTGTCCTACCACTGAGCTATACCTCCAGTCCCTCACATTGATTTCTGAGGCTCCCAGATGATCTCCTTTCTTTGGAATGTGGAAAGACACGCTACAGAGTACTTCCTCACATCCTCTGGGATCAGCCTGAGGACTGGGGGGCTGGGGAAATGGGTGCCCAGCTCTCTGAAAGTCTCCTTTTCCTTTCAATTTAAAATTATACTCTCGTATCAAATGCAGTCTGAGTTAAGCAGCACAATTTAATAGGATTCCTCATTTTTAAAAATCAGACAACTAAAAGTTAATTTCCAGTTTACAAACCGATGCCTTCCAGCATGCTCTTTTGAAAAAGGAGGTTTAGGGCTAGGGATTTAGCTCAGCGGCATAAACGCCTGCCTTTCAAGCAAGCAGTCGTGAGTTCAATCCCTGGTACCAATAAAATAAAAAAAAAAAAAAAAAAAAGGAGGTTTACAAATTTCAAATTTATGAGCAATGTGATTTCAAGAAAATGCCTGTTTGGAGTACTGCTCCCCGGTTCAGAAGGAGGACAGTCCAAGGACCAAGTTTTCCAAGGCACAGATCCTAACAAGCCAGACTTCACAGTGACAGAAATCACAGATGTGCAGAAACGCCGACATGGACACATAACTTCCCCCACAGTGTAATGTGGGAAAGCTGCACATTTTTTAAATATGAAACGAGGCCGCCAACTTGAGAGACTCACAAAGTTTTTGCAGGGCTCGCAATGACCCAGGGAACCTCAATCATCTCCCCAGCACACGCAGGCAGCCAGCAGGGCACATCCTTCTTCCAGTCAGAAACCTAGGGCCTGAGTTTCTAACTTGTACCCCGCCAGGCACAGAGGCTAATCCAGTCTATAATGAGGCTATGGCTTTTGGACACACTCTCCAAAAAAGTGTTGGTCTGTTTCCTTTGGCTCTAAATTAAGGAAACTGAAAACCTAAGAGGAATTGCCAGAAGTTTTCTCCAGCAATCTCACTGATCACTTTCTGACTGTAACCAAGGGCACCAGGCACAGAGTTCCAGGAAGCGGCTTCCGAGCCCCTGCGGCCCCTACTTACCTCATTGTCGTGTGGTGGCAGCTGGTGGAGGAGTTGCTTGATGCGCAGTTTCTCTCCAGGACTGTTGACATACGGGACTTTCTCTTCAGGGAGGCAGCTGTAGTACTGGTGCACCTGAGAGACAAAGCACACAGAGACTCGCCCACCGCTCTCATTTCGTGCCCACGTCCTTCTCCTGGGGTGCAGGTTCCCCCAGCAGCACCCAATCCACTTCCACTGCCCCTGCGTTCCTGCATTTCCTGTGACCAGCTGAGAAACTCATTTTGAAGAAAGAGCCAAGCTAACACCCATAACGTGCGCGCGGGGCGGGGGGGCTTCCGTATCAGGAAGGGAAAAAGAAATCTGGCAAACTTTCTTGGCAAAGGAGAAGTCCACCAACATTCTGGGGAAGCCAGGGGACGGGGCTTCCCTGGGACTCCCTCCCAAACGTCGCTTTACCATTTTCTGCAGGTCTCCAGCATGTGAGGCACCTCCCTAGCCAAGGGATATGTCAGCGCCTGTCTGGGCACTGCAGTCACAGCTTGTCTCTGGCGCTGGCTCGGTGGACTTGGGTGCTCAGCCTCCACCTACGTTAAAAGCCCTTAGGTTCTGTGCCATCCACACAGCAGGAAGCAGCTGACATCCATCAGAAAAGGGACTCACTAAGTAAATCGGGGTGCAGAGCTTGGAATTCAACGTCATTCACATGAGGACTTTTGCCTCCTCTGCTGTTCCTATTTGTGACTGTTAGGACAGAGTCCTGCAAGTCCTGAGCCTCGGTCAACCTGAACAGTTGGGGAAAATACCAAGCATCTGATTTTGCCAAAGATCAAAACAAAACCTTTTATCACCCAGCCACATGTCAAACGAGGAAAGGGAACAACTGACCAAAGAGGAGGTATGTTATCATGCAGGATAAGCAGAAATAAAAATTCTGGTAACATCATGGAAAAGACTTCTGAGTATCTCTTTCTTAGTGCTCTGACTGACTCTTGGGAAACAAGGCACTCATTTAACACCCGGAAGAAGGCTCCAGCTCCATCAGCTTCGTTACACTCCACGCACTGGATCTAATTCCCTGTGTTCGGGGAGCCTCGGGTATGAACACATGCTCTGGGAATGCTGGGCTGAAGAGTTGTGAAAGCTTTGTCTACTTTGATCTCTAGAAACCAAGTCATGAGTGTTAGAAGAAACAGCAGGAAAGGGCTTGTGATGACAGGGCCTTAAAAAATGTGAATGCCATCTTTATTTTCTTAAACCAATGATGGGAACCATTCACCATCATGTTCTGTCATCTTCCAAATCAAATCCCATAGGCAACCACAAACAGAACTCTTGACCCAGACTGGCTGGCTTCACTGGGCAGGGCCCCTGCAGCCTATCCCCAGAGGCCTCTGGCCAGAAGCCACGTCCCAGATGAGGAGGAACAGTTCTGGGTTTGCAGCTCACGGATTGCCTGTACTCCTGGGAAAAAGCAACAGTCCACATCATAAGTTAGTTTGGGATTAGGAACTGGCTATTTGCTTCCCTGGGACTGGCCTGTTTTTCCTGGACTGTGTCTCCACAGGCCCTGGAGCTTCAGCTTCTTGGAACACGAGGCAGGTATAAGGAAGCAGGACCGGTCTCTGTGTCTCAGGGAACGGGCTTTGCTTCCCAAATCAGAATACTGCTTGTAGAAAGAAAGGCCATGTTCCAACATCACCCTACCATTCTCACAACTCTTACTATAATCCCTGAACACCAGGAACCACTGTAACACAGAATGAGTCACTGTCGATGTTTGAAAATGCAGGATATCTGGAACCTGCTTGATTCTTCTCCTAATTGCTCCTCATTTCTCTCACACGCCTCTCTTCAGTGGCCAGCACAGTTGTCCTGAGAGCCCTCCTGAGCTAGCACCTTGAACCCAGCCTGCTGTGATCCTGTCCACAGCTGCTCAGGTTGGAATCCTCTCTGCTCCTAGCACAGCATGGCAGATAGAGTTTCACTTCTGGCTGTGGCTCTGACATCTCCCATCTCTGCGTTCCTGGGCAAGTTACAGAGCTGTGAGGAATACTTATCAGACAGGATGAATAAATGAGAGTGGAGGCCAAGCAGGTGGCCCTTAAGAACGATAAATAACATGAATACACAACGCAAGTATTATCTGCTTGGCCTCATCCAAATGGAACCCTCCAGATGCTTCTTGGCCTTTCTTGCATTTTAGATGCATACCAACACTGGTGGTGTGCACAGTAGGACCAGGCTGTGGGAAACACCGCCTGGACGAACCAAGAAAAATACGCTGCAGGAAACATAATGACACTAAAACTTGTTTGATCTCCAAAGAAAAAAGTCAAATTACTATAAAAGTGTGTGCTTGGTTAAGAGCACCTGAACCTCAGGAGGAAATGGAACCTGGTATGATGATAGCTTTACATACTGAGCATATTTACTCCAAACAGGTCTGCAGGATGTGTCAGAAGACATTCGCAGGGAACGGTGTCCTGTGATTCTGCCCTACATGAGGACATACCAGGCACCCTTCCGTGGAACAGAAGGATCTGAACACAATATGCTGTCTTATGAAAATTAAATAGCTGAAGGTCTTTGTTTAGGTGTTACTCCCTCACAGGGAAGCTTGGTGGCAACTTCAGTCAGTGCCAGATGGATTGCAAGAACTTTACTCAGTGGGTAAATACACTCTCTCTAGCCAGGCCTCGCCCCGCTGAAAAGACTGGGCTTGTTAGAAGGAAGTGTATGTTTGACACCACTTCTGCCTGTGCACAGAGTCCTGGGGACTCAGTGACTCTGCATGTGAGAGAAAGGTGTGCTTTCTAAAACACAGGCAAAGCACTTTAGTAGAGCAGTTCTTGAACGAACTGCAGCTTGCACCGGAATTCCCTGACTTCTAATTCAGAAGTCTGGGCTGTGGCCCTGTGATTTGCTTTTCTTCCCACTCCAGGTCCTGCTGCTGTCCCGGGGCCGTGCTTCAAGAGTCCTAGAGAGTCATCTCATTGCTTCCCCTCAATAACCAACCTGACGCAGTTCCAGGTAAGTCATTTTTTTTTTAAAGAAATCCAGGAATTTTAGAGGTTGGGAAAGAACTTGCTGGAGCTTGGTCAGTTTTTCAGGTTTCTCTTCCTGTACCTTCATAGATGATTAAACAGGGAGAGTCCACGAGGCTCAGTGAGAATGGAAAATCCTATGCACTCACACAGCTGGGTGGGAACATTTTCTACATCTAAAGCATCATTTTGTTCCAATAGGGACCCAACAAGGGACACCAGGCTCTCCCGGTTGATGTCGAAATCAATTGTTCTTCATTGTCTACATGAAGAAAGAGACAAGTGAGCTATTTGTTTACTGAGTGGCTCTTAGGCTTCGAGTGTTTTTACACATAGTTGTTTCACAAGCCTTTCTGGCACCCAAGAGCTGGGTATTTCACTCGCTGACTGAATTCCAAAGTTCCACGGGGGTAGATTCACCTTTCTCCCTGGCATCCAACCCCTGCCCCTCTGTTCATTGTGGATTCTTGGCCTTTATTAAGAAAAAGACACTGGCAGGCAGATGGGGAAAGGTAAACAAACAAACAAACAAACACCCCTCATAGATGCAGCAGATTTCCAATACATGTGTATGGCTGACTACAGAAATGGTGACTGTTCCCTTTACTGTTTGTCATAGCATCACATCATAAAGTGCCCCAATAAACCCAAAATGAACTTACTGTGAGTAAAAAATGTTCCTGGCATTCAACAGTCTTCCCATAACCCCACGGCCTTATGGGGCCACACAGCTATGGGTCTCAACAGAGCCTGAACTCTGCGTCTAACGAACACCTTGCCGTGCACCAGGGCACACACAGCTTCAGCGGGGGAGGCCTGACCACGAGGTAACAGGTCCTGAAGTGTGGTCTCTGAAGTGTGGTCTCTGAAGATTTTCAGCAAAGCTATCTGAACCCAGCAAGGAATTGTTATGTCCTAAATTAAAGCGTCGCCATGTCTGTTCTGTAGTGCGTCTTACTAACTAAATTGCTATTTTAAACATCTGTATTCCCTGAGATATGTAGTAAATTCCTGTTCCCACATCGTTTATGTAAAAAATGACCACCCCAGTGATATGAGATAAGTTGACCTCAAAACTGTACAACCCTATTTCAAAATATGCTATTTTGAAATTAGCCAAGGCTAACAGAAATGACCAAAAACACTAGGTGTTCTTTAAGATAGGGGAAGGAACATTCCCTGTGATTTGGGGTTTGTGGTTTTGAGCTTTAAATATGCCGCTTGTAGACTGTTCAATACTCAGTCTCGAATTGATCCTTATGAGACTGGGTCACCAGGCCTGGAATAAAGTCTTTGCTCCCAAATTCTCTTGCTTCCTTGATTTCATTCCGGGGTCCGAGCTATCTCAGAATGAGAAGACCGGGCCTCTGTCTCACGTTCTCTCTCACCTGCAGCTTCCGGAGCCTGCAGCCCTGGCTCCTGGGCCTCAGTTTGGGGTTACATCTGCAGGTGAGAGGGACAGGCAGATGCTGCCCCAGTGGGTAGCAGCTGCTGGGCTTCCCGGTTCCCACATAGGGCCTTGGGGGCAATGGGGTGACATCACATCCACCGGCAAGGGGGGCTGGCTGTGCCCTCAGAGGGCCTGTTTGCTCATTTTGCCCCTTCTGGCCAGGATTTCACTGACTCTGCAACAGAAAGTTGTGGCAGAGAAGCTTGGAAGAGGAGAAATCTACCAGATTCGGCTCCTCTTTTTCTCCAGGAGGTCAGCGTTATAATTTTAATTGGCTTAGTCAGGAAGTGATTAAGGACACAACAGTCTAATACGTAATGCCTAAACAATGTTTCTCTGAAGAATCCTGCGGGATTAGGATCACACTCAGAAATGAAAGCCCATTTGGGGTATTTTCAGAGAAGAATCTTTTGGAATCCTTCTTTTGCTTGTCCCGCTGTCTAATGCGACAGCAAATCCTGTCAGGTGTAGGCCTGACATATATCCAGAAGCCAGAGCTGCTGCTTGACCACTCCACCCTGACCGCCTGAGTGGGAAGTCACCACCTCTGGCGTGTCCTCCCCCTCCACTTTCATGCCAAGGTCCTGCCTGGCCCAGTGTCCTGGCCCTTTCCTGGGCAACCCAGGGCGGCACCCCTTGGCACATCCTCCAGGCCAGATCTTCTCACAGTGTCCTCTACACCATCACTGGACCTCCGGGCCTCTGCGCCTGCCCCTCCCCCTGCCCCAAACGGTCCCACGAGCCTCATTGTCACTGGCCTCCACTGTGCTCGGTCACCTTGCTGGGGAGGACCTCACCGACTACCCTCATAGACCAGCCTGCTTTCCCGGCTGGCTGCTAGGGCTCCCAACAACCCCAGTGACTCTGACGGGTCTGGAGGTGCTCTGGGGGGAGGGGCAGACTGGTATGGACTGGGTGGGGCCAGGGATGCGGCTCAGCCCCACAGCAAGTTTGCTCCAATCAGAGTGTAGGTGGTGATGGGCTGGGTAGGCCGCTGTGTGCTCTTCTCGAAGGATTTAACAGCTGCTGACCACTTACTCATGGGCTGTCTTTGCCCTCTGAGGGCTGGGGACTTTGCTCACTGCGCTCCCACAGCAGAGTCTGGCATGCCATAGGTGCTCTGCAAATGTTTGTCGAATGCCTTCACGTTGTGTCCAAACCTCCATCTTTCTCCCTATCTGATTTATCAAAGGATAAGACAGACGCAGCAAGAGAAGACATGAACGAGGCATCAGGAGGAGCCAGAGCGAAGTTCGCTAAAGCTTCCCTTTCCTGGCACCAAACACTGCTGGTGCCGGGCTCGCAGAGGACATGCTCAGCAGGGAACGCGCACAGTCACCATCAAAGTGCGCGTTCTCTCGGGCAAGAAGACACAAACACTTCTATCTCAAGCCAGAAATTTCTTTCATATTAATTTTTCAAACACATTAAGGAAAATAGTGTCATTTTCCTTAACAGCCGAGCAGGTGCTACCACTCAAAATCAGGGGTTTCCTGCCCCGTGCCTGTTAGCACTCACTCTCTTCCCACACTTTTCAGTTTTACTTTCCATTTATCACATCACCCTTCAATGTTTAGTTAGAAAATACTTTCCATTTAGGTTGGAGAGTCCTCTGACAGTTATTTATGTTGTGCTGTCTTCATGAAAAGGTCCCAAGAGAGAAGAGAGAGTTCAAACACTTTCCGGGTGGTTACAAATGTCTAATGAGTCCTCACTCCAATTTTACCAGAACACACAGAATGTCTACGTGCACGACTAAAAGTCCTCAAAGTGCTTTTTAGGGGTGCTCTTTCAGTACTGCCTTTAGACAAAATACATGTATGTGGCACGTGTATGTGTGTATAGCACATATATGACAAGCAAGAAAGCCGCTTCCTGAATAAGTGGTGAGCATAGCTGAGCAAGCTCCTCTGTCTCTGACAGACCGGTATCTTCACCTTAAAGCAGAGGTCCAGAGTCACACGGCACAGAGTGACTCGGAACAGTCTAGTAACAATTCATAACTGTCTTTGCCATGGGTAGAATTGTGTCTTCTCTGCTATTCATATGTTACATCCCTAACCCCCTCATGTGATTATATTTGGAGATGGATTTTTTATTTTTTTTTAAATCCAGTCTAGCACTTGCCATGTAGCCCAGGCTAGCCTTGATCATGTGGCAATCCTCCTGCCTCAGCCTCCCGAGGGATTACAGGATTGCACCACTACACCTGGCCTGGAAACAGAGTTTAAAGCAGGTAACTAAATGAAGTCCTAAAGGTGGGCCCTGTCAAATAGGGCAGGTGTCCTGCTAAGAGGAGGAAGAGACATGAGAAGTGCCTGCGTGTACACGGAGAAAGGCCACTTGAGGGTACATCGAGAAGACACCCACAGGCCAGGAAAAGAGCCCATCTCTGCTGGTGCCTTGATGGTGGACTTTTGGCGTCCAGAGGCCTAAGGCTATCAAGGCCTGTGGTGCCAGCCCTTGGCTCCCTGGGGCTCTATGTTGCAGGCCAGCGCTGCCTCTGAAGCTCTCCCTCCCAGGGTTGAGGGAGGCCACTCTGGAAGTGTATAGAACACAAGGAGACAAATGCAACACAAAGTTAAAATAAGGCAAGAGCCCTGTAATCGGTTGATACACTGTGTCAACTTGAGAAGTTTAGAGGTTTAACGGAGTGACTCAGCAGGGGGTCAGAGGAATCATTTTGTAAAAGGAGAGCCTGGAGATGGTGTGAGTGCTACACCAGCCCTGGAGGGTAGGTAGCCTGTTTACAATACAAGGGAGGAAAAGAGGCTTGACCCTCACCCTGCCCTTTTTGTGCTTGTTACTTTTGCTATATTCTGCCACCTTGGACTGTTGCCATGTGCCCTGCCATCCTGCCTTGGAGCCAGGGGATTGTGGACTGAAACCTCCACAAACTGTGAACTCAATAAACCTTTCCTTCCTTCACTTTGGGTGTCATGTATTTTGTCTGAGCCACAAGAGAAAAGTATGCAAGACAAGCCCTGTGAGGCAGACAAGCCCCGAGAGGCAGACAAAAGCACTAGCAAGTTCTACCATAGCAATGGATCAGGAGCTGATCTGTAGCACCGAGCCCTTTGCAGGGCACGCTGTCCTGCTGGGTGACACGATGCTCCTCACTCCTTGTCCACCACAGTGTCACGGACAGATCAGCTCAAGGACATGTGTAATAGAGATATGGCAAAGTACTGAAGAACTCAAGACTTTTAAGATTTTACAGCCACCTTTGTTTTAAATTTGACTATAAATCTATACCATCGTGCTTTTATAATCACTGTAAGCAACTTATAAAGTTCCTGAAAAATGACCAGTTGGTGGGACCATATCTTATTAAAAGTTTCTGCATGTCAAAAGAGATGTCCAGCAGAGTGAAAAGAAAACCCACAAATTGGGAAAAAATCTTAATGGATTGTCCCTCAGACAAAGGACTTCTGTCTAGAACTTATAAAGAGTTAAAAAAAAATCAGACCCTTGAAATTCAAAGACCCAATCCAAAAATGGGCATCTGAAATGAATACACAGTTCTCAGATGAAGAATTACGAGTGGCAAATAAATACATGAAAAAATGTTCACCATCATTAGTCATTAGAGAAATGCAAATTAAAACCACACTGAGATTCCATCTCACCCCAGAAAGGATGGCCAGGATAGAAAAAACTACCAACAACAAGTGCTGGAGAGGCTGTGGGGAAAAAGGAACTCTTCTGCACTGTTGGTGGGAGTGTAGACTGGTGCAACCACTGTGGAGGTCAGGCTGGAGATTCCTCAAAAAGCTGGGATTGGAGGTCCCATTTGACCCAGCTATTCCGCTTCTAGGCATATTCCCAGAAGAACTGAAAACATCATACCACAGTGATATGTGTGCACCCATGTTTATAGCAGCACAATTTGTAATAGCCAGATCTTGGAAACAACCTAAGTGCCCATCAACTGAGGAGTGGATTAAAAAGTTGTGGTATTTTTATACAATGGAGTACTACTCAGCTATAAAGAATGATCACATTGAGATATTTATAAATAAATGGACAAGACTTGAGACCATACTCACAAGCGAAATAAACCAAACTCACATATGTAAATACTGTATAATCTCCCTAGTATGAGAGTTGGTAAGAATATATAAGATTTTATAGTAATCATGATTCCCCATTTCATTGCTTTGAAGCCTTTCAATGTTTTCATTCATCAGTTGGAATGGTTTTAATCTGTTTTGTTTGACTTTATTATGCGTGATGGTATGAACAGCGGTTTTGAAGAAAACAAAACATTATGACAGCCATTGCTGATTTAATATCATCTTGCTTAGAAGTCCTACCATGCTTCTACTCTGCTATTAGCATCGGTTCTATCATGTTGTGCCTTATTGGGATTTTAATCTATGTGATAGTATAAACAAATTTTTTTATTCAAAATGAGATATTATAGTAGCCATTGATCATAGTTATTCGGTTCAGAATGTCCTGTGGTTCTTTCATTCTCTTGAACGGTTTTATACTATTGTTTTATATTTGATATTATTGTATCTGAAACTATGCTCAACTATAGCAGAGAAAGAGATATTTTGACAGCTACTGTTAATGTTCGGTTGTCTTGTTGTGAAGTGTTGTGTTGCTTATGTTGTTCTGTTCTGATCTGCTTTGTTCTGCCCTCTTTTGTTTTATTCTCTTTAAAATAAAAAAAAGTAATAAGAACTGTAGGAGTAATAAAACCCAAAATGCATAATTGCTACTGTAAAAGAGAGAGCGAAAGAAAGTGTTCTAAAGGATATAACTGCATGTATGTTTAAGTGTGGAAGATAGATGACCATACTATTTCTGTTAGATTGTTGAGCAGAACTGTTAAGTCTCACTGTTTGAATGTCTACTTTGTATGCTTTAATTTTGTAACTTGAACAACTATTTCCAAGATGACAGATATGTAATTTAACAACTAGTGATTTCTTAGTGGGTTTTTTTTTGTTGTTGTTGTTCTTTTCTTTTTTTCCTTTGGAATTCTGTATTTTTGGTACCCTTTATTCTGTTTTGTTTGTTTTTCTTTTTCTTTCTAAATAAAATAAAAAAAAATGACCAGTTGGCTCCTGCAAGTCAGTGCTAGTTGGCTATTGTCCTTTACAGTCTTTTTAGCAATCGTGCCATAAAAAGGAAAAGGAAGCCAGGTGGGCGCGTGCCTGTAATGCCAGTACTCTGGAAGGCCAAGCCAAGAGGACTGAAAGTTTGAGAGCAGCCTGGGTAATGTAGCAAGATCCTGTTTCAAAAATGAAAAATAAAAGAGGCTGACTGTAGGTCAGTGGGAAAATCTTAGGTTCGAGACCTGGCGCTGCAAGCACAAATAAACTGCAGTGGGTAAGTTGTAAACAAGGACTGAACAGCTAAGGTGCACCAGCAACCTACTGCCTAAGTCTACCTCTGTCTGCAGTGGCCCCAGCACAGCACACGGTGGTCCTCAGCTGACTGATGTGGTCTTTGACCAAGTATGGTCTTCTGCTTTTCAGCCTGTCATGTCCCTTCCCCTCATCTCCCCAGACTTTCCCTTTATCCTTCCTTTTCTCCCTTCTCATGTCTAAATCCCTGGGCATAATATAGAAGTGAAAAACAGAATCATTTATGCACTGGTGGAAGTTTTGTTTTTTAAAGTTAAAGGGACACAAGTTCAGCCTATTGTGGCTCTCCATGAAGAAGGAAAAAACCCCCACCAAAACCAATGCCAAGCATAGCACACTTCTGCACATGCTGTCAAACTGTTCTAGGTCAGTGGGTCTCACTTCAAAGGAAAAAAATGTATAGAAGTCCTAAAACATCTTGGGATAATTACTCAAGAGTAATCTAATATTTACCAACAGTGTAGGAGAAGGAAATTACACTTGTACTTACTATTTGTGTCTTGACTATAAAAAAAAATACTGTCTGTAAATTTGCCCAAAATGTAACTTCTCCCAGGTCCAATGCTCTCTAAGAGTCCTCTAAGATTAGAGTGAGTAAATCCATCTCGCCGAGTTGTTATGGTGACTACAGGTTATCCTGAATACTGTAAACTACAAGGCTGAACGTCATTATCAGATAGTTATTTTTATTATTGAAAACAACATCAGAAATCAGAATTTCATTGGGCTGCTAATATAATGATCTAAGCATAGAGATTAGAGCTCGTTTGGCATTTTGTGGAAATCATCAAGCATCTAGGCTCTTTATCTTTTTTCTGAGTCTACATCTTATGGTATCTATTCTGCTAGAGGTGTGGCCATCACACTTACATTTAGGTAAGAAGACAGGTAAGGATAAAAGGCAAAAGACCTATTATCTCTTAGTTAGGAAAATTACATTTAAAGAGCTATACTAAGAATTTTAACTAACTTCTGTTTGTAACTCCTTGGATGAACCTAGCTACGAGGTAATCTGGGAAATATAGTCTTCAACAGAGCATGTTGCTGTCTAGAATAAAGTCATGATCTGTCAGTAAGACAGGAGGCGATGCTGAGCAATCCGTGTCCCCAATGGATGTCTGAATTCTGGGTCACGTCTTTTCTATGTGGACTCCTTCAGAGTATTCTATATGGATACTCTGTGTATCCTATGTGTTTAAGTCACTGTTTTTCATTGAACACCCCATGTATACCATAAACAGCCCATTTTCCCCTTCTATTAGCAACACGTCATGCAAAACCAGTTGGAACAGAGTTTAGAAAGCAACCACAGAAGAAATCCTTGGGCCGGCTCAAATTTTTCACTCTCTGGAGTGATTCACTTTGACAGGTGCCAAAATCCAAAGAACTCTTCTTGGAGAGACTAGGGCTTATCCATCTGGGGACTTTATTGGGGACTTGCTTTAAATAACAAGGGACCACTGTTTGGAAGCAGTTCTTTAAGGATTTTATTTCTACACATTAAAATAAAGGAAAGCTGTGAAGCCAGAGAGAGGTAAGAACATAGGATGCTCACTTCTACATCACACGACATATATTTTTTTCCGCTGCAGCCACCTGCAACTGTGGTAACCAGTCCTGCTCTGTGACATTTTCCTTGAATCATGCAACAATCCCAAGGGTTTGGTTTGTCCTGCTCTGAAGGTCAAAGATCAATGAAGGATACAAGGTGAAATAAGGCCATAAAACTCCACAGGCCCTTTCTGATGCCATTGTAGAGAAAGAGACAGGGAAAAGGGTTGGTTAGCGTGAGCTAGATCAGACTACAATAACAACGCTGAAATATTACTGGCTTCACGGCATGTTTTTTTTTAATTAAAAACATTTTTATCATGGTAAATATATATTAACAGAAGATTTGCCACTTTAGCCATTTGTTAAAATATTAAAAATCTTTTTCACCCCTTTCCCTTCCCTCCTTCCTGCCTCTTTTCATTCTTGATTGTTTTCCTTTGTTGTGCGTGGTTTCAGTACCTAATGTTTACATTCCTTGCCTGGAGTTGGTGAATGCACGAAACACACCTTAATTCCTTTGTTTATTCCCTTTCCCTCCATCTCTTGATCCCTTTCCATTCGAGGAAGATCTATCTCCCTACATCCTATTTTGTTCTTTATTTATTCCATTACTAAGTGCAGAATTCTGTGGTATTAATCACATTCATGATGCTGTATGACCATTAGCACCATTTCCACAACGTTTTCATCATGCCAATAAGAAACTCTGTACTAATTAAGCAATGCCCCATTCCTCCCTCCCCCAGCACCTGGGAACCTCTAATCTCCTTTCTGTCCCCTTGAATTGGCTTAATATGTTCTACAAAGGACAAAAATCATATGACTTTTGTCCTTTGTGCTTGGCTTTTTTCATCTGGCATGTTGTCCAGGTTAACCCATGTTGAGTACCTATCAGAACTTCCTTTTCCTGGCTGATTTGATATTTCACAGTGTACAGCTATGACATTTGTTTATTCATACTGTATATTGGCTGATGGAACCAGATTTTTTTTTTTTTACCCCCAAAACTCTGGATTTTTACCACTGTGAAAGATGCTTCAGTGAACACTGGCTTACAAGTATCTGAGTTGCTGTGTGGTTTTCCATCCTGGCCAACAGTGCACAAGTGCTCCAGTTTTTTGCCATCTTTGCCATGGCAACTTGTTATTTCACATTTTAAAAATGCTCAGCTACCTCAGTGGGCATGCAGCAGTATTTCCTGTGGTTTGACGTGAATCATCCTAAACACAAATGCTCGTGTGCCTTTGCACTTGTTTATGGACAGTGTGTTTATCTTCCTTGACGAAATGTCTAAGTCCTCTGCCTGTTTTAAACTGAGATGTCTTTCTGCTGCTGATTTGCAGGAGTTCTCTGCATATTCGGGGCATTAAAGGGTTGCCCACGCTGCAGTTGTATTTCTCACTCTTTCGTATCTCTCCCACGGTGGGCAGACAGCCGGGGGACAGTGGCCCCATATTAGGAAGCATCTCCCGCCGCGCCACGGCAGCTGAGCACGTGAAGGCTGGGGCCAAATGCCCTGGGTACTAAGGTTCACATTTCGTTGGTTAAAACAAGGGGCTGCGTCTCACGTTAAGGGGGTGAGGGTGTAAAGAAGCACATCACAACCCTCCCTGTGCCTGAAAGAAGACAGCACTGCCACTCTTAAGCAGTCCTAAGTCCCACTACTGCAGGGAGTGAAGAGAGTGCAGGGTGAGCAAACCTCCCCATGTGCAAAGCTGAGTACGGTTGATCCTCTTTATCTGCTGAAGTGATAGTCCATAAGGCCCTGCAAATCATGAGTCAGTCAATCTGGAACCTTTCACCCAGGGGAAACAAAGGGCAAGTTCTCACTAGCCTCTGGTCACAACATTTTCCCCAATCAGCCAACGATCCTATCTCATGGGTTTCTTTTGAAGAAACATTTATCTAATAGATATTATTGATTCACTGACACTGAACTCATGGCTGAGAGCACAGAAACTCAGGCCAGACTGAAGATGGTCTTTCCCATGTATCACACAGCCCTTCTCGCCTCTGGGAAATCTAGACATCACTCAGCATGCTTGAGACCATCTTAAACAGTGCGACCACCTACAAGAAGCACAAAAGGCAAATCAGTGACACTAAACAGACCCTTGGGTACGGCAGCTGCGCCAGAAGGCTGAGAGGGCCCTTACATTTTTCCCCCATTGTGCATGTCCCCAGGTGATCATCAAAGTGCTGTGAGAATTGACTTGGGGTTACAAGCAAATGCTGGCAAGTAGGCAAACTCTTAGGTACAGAATCACGAATGGCAAGGTTCAACTAAGTTATGAACTACCCAAGGGGCTCAGGAGGAAACAGCTGTACCAATCGGAGCTTAGGTCTGACTTCAGGGCCCCTGCCGTGGCCGCTTCTCCCCGCCGCCTCTGCAGACCAGTCAGGGTTAGACTCTGCTCCGTGCGTGTGATGGGTGACGAGCAGCACAGGTGTGGTTCATCCTCCAAGCCTGCGATTCCTGAATCAGGAACACGCCAGAGTGGCTCTGGGTCTTAATGATGCAAGACACGAGGATCGGGCTTAACTCCAAAGGGCAGAAACCGGCTGCACTGTTGGAAAGCTGTGTGCTTGGCAGATTCTGCTCTTGGACTGGGTAGTGAGGGCCAGGTAAATGACTCAGAGCTCATTACCCTGGGATCTGTCTGTGAGCGTTACTGTCCCCAGGCTGACCCACAACAGAGGCCAAGCGGTATTCGAGAGGACTGAGTCAATTCTTGAGAGAAACATGGTTTATTTTACATATGTATATATTTTGTACATCTGTAGACTGTACGCAAGATAGAATCTGCCATGTGAACCATTTTACAGCAGGCAGTTGAGTGATATTTAGAGCACTCACACTGTTGTACAAACCAGTGCCACCCTCCACCTCCAGAACTTTTTCATCTTCCCACACTGAAGCTGTGTCCCTGCTAAACACCAGCTCTCCACTCCTCCCTCCCTCAGCCCCTGGCAACCGCCCTTCTCTCTTCTGTCTCTATGGATCTGACAACTTGAGCGTGATTTTTATTACAAGTTGGGACCAAATGTTCTTCTTTGGTAACATGTCTGTGAAATTATGGAGAAAACCATGGGGGGAAAAATGAGTCAGTCCATATATCCACATGGACATCTTAGTCCTTCTATGCACAGCAATCTGTTTTCAATAAGACAATGGACGGTCACAGGAAAAGATGCTGATCCTATCCGTTAGAATCTGGGACTTGCATTGCTCATGGTGTGTTTCTGTGGAGAAGCCCCAGGCGATAAGTCATCACTGACAAGTGGGCCAGTTATTTCTTCAGAATCTGTATTCGTGGGCCATTAATCTATATTTTAAGGATCATAGAATTCTCATTACGGAACACTTTCCAGCTTAGGATAGTCTTCTGATGGATCTAGGAGCAGCATGGCAGGCGACCTAAGTAGGCTGTCAGCCTTGAGGGATGGGAGCTCGGTGTCCGTGAGGCTCAGGCCCAGGTAGCCATTCTGGCCAGACTCCACGGCATCCCGGTGCTCCCGCAGCCCAGATGAAACAGCACTTGCCCTCCAGCCAGCCCAGGGGTACCTGGATGTTACAGCTGCTGTGGCCAGTGGCAGTGCAGCCTGTGCCTCTCGCTGTGGCTTCCTGCAGGAATCACCTCCTTTCCCTTAGCTGCCTACATCACTGCACACAGGAAGAGCTCCTGAACCCTTTTTGGAAACTGGCAGGAGACGGAATAAAAAGGAAAAGACTTTTACTCATATATTCTTAGGAAGGAGGTCTATGCAAACAGGAAGTTTCAGCATCTGGTCTTAGTTGTGTGAAACGCAGGCAGCAAGGATGTGAAAAACGGTCGACATGCAATGATCCTGCAGTGGTCGGTGTTGATGTGACCGTGCTTTGCAGAGGAACTATCCGAAATGATATCTGACACAGCCTTGAGGGATTACGAACTCAAAATCAGATGAGGTGGCTCAGAAGATACAGAGGTGCAGACCAGTCGAGATAGGAAGAAAAACCTTTCCCATGAATTCTAGGAAACTATTTTAAAAGTGTGTCATAGAAGATCACTATCATACTTAGAAGGAAGACAGAGGCACTGAATGACAGGATATTTTAAAAACTAAAAGAAGTAGCAAAGCAAGTGCCAAGACCTGAGCCTGGGAGAGCTCGAGGTGCCTCATGAGGAAGGGTTTTGTCTGAATGTGTGCCCCAAATTCACGGTGGAGCCTCACTCTCCACTGCAACAGCGCTGAGCGGTAGGCAGGGTGGGAGGTGTCGGGAATACATCACTGCTGCTATAACGGGGTTTGCGAAGTGTGCTCACCCTCTGCTGCTCTTCTGCTATGTGGGGACACAGTGTTTGTTCCTTTTCTTGTCCTTTTACCATCTGCTAAGTGAGGACATGGCTAAAAAGCCCTCACCAGATGCAGGCACCTGGATCTCAGAGTTCCTGGTATTCAACAAAACACGAAAATACAAAACTCAGTGGCAGAAAGTTATAATTAAGGTCAGAATACTCCAATTCTGTAACAACAACACATGCACTTTCAAGCGTGAGAGAAGGAACTGCTGTTCTTCAACAATCACCCAGTCTCAGTCATGCGTTAGAGCAGCACAAACAGACTAGGGTAAGAAGCAAAGGAGCTGGCATGGTTAGATGTTAAGGAAACAGAGGCAATTCATGCCACAAAAATATATTCTACCACCTGCATCAAGCAAAGGAAAGTGAAGAAAATGGGAAGACGACATTAAGAAGTAAATCAGGAAACAGAAGGAGAAAAGCAAAATAAACTGGTAGGATGGTTTTTTCATCACAATAAATGTTAAGTACCTATCAATTAAAGGTAGATTATCAGTTTGGATATAAAAATACAATACGTATTACATGCTAGGTACATTGTCCCCTTAAAACTTCAAGACTGAAGGTGAAAGTCTGTGAAAGTAAGCTAGTCACAATGTTAGTAATATAAAAACTAGAATTTAAGCAAATGTAATTAGGAGGAATGAGAAGGGACACTACAATTGATTAAGAGATTATTGGTCATTTAAAAATTATTAATAATGCAACCTGTTGACCACTTTTGTAATTCTCAGTACTTTCCTACTTGTACTCTAGAAAATACTATTAAGAATTATAAAAAATTATTTTCATGAAAAAATATTTACAAGGGGATATAATAAAATAAAAGGAAAAAGCTATCACAATCAGTTATGTCCGAAAGATTTGTAAGCACCCAAAAATATAGACTGAAACACATAAATCAAAAAACAAGAAACCATGTCTAATCACAGAGAAAGAGGATGTCTCTATTAAGCATTGATTGTCCAAAATAAAAAATTATGAAGGGTGTACAGTATTTTAGATCTGCAGTAGTTATTACTCATGAATGCTATCACCTTTCTCCGAGCAGTCTGGAAACACAGCCTTACATTTCCTTTGTAACAGGAAGGAAGTATTTTACACCTTCACATTCTGAGTGGGAAACAGAAGCTGGAAGATTTTCCCCTGGATATCATACAGGGAAGAGCAGTGAAGTAGCAGTAAACCGGTTCCCTAAATTTTGGCTTTGTAGAACGAAGCCTTCTCTTGAGACTGTTTTCTTCAATATCAAATGAAAGAGTTAGGCTTAATAACTCCTGCACTGTCTTAATTATGCTAGAATTCTATGGTCCCCCGGGCCATAGGAGTCTGTTCCACCCGGGGCAAGAAATCTAGATGGAGACTTCAGTTTTGTTTGCTCAGATGGACCTTACTAAGAAAAGTTTTTTCTCATCAACTGGTCTTTCCAGTCAGAATAAGATCTTGCCTTTCTTGAAATTCCAGATGCTGATTAGACATTCTATAAGGCAGGAAGCACTATTACATTCATTTTATTTTACCAGGATTAAATAACTTATTCAAGTCATAAATATTAAATAGCCAGAAAGTAGTAAAGCTGACTTGGGACCCGAACGTGTCTGATCCCTAATATTTGTTGTAGACCATCCACTAAACACCGGCAGATCTGTTTCCTATGCTGTATTCACCATCAGAATGAATCCTTAATGACGCATACAGCAATGACCCAGGAGAAGACTGACGACTGATAGGGCAGAAAAGGTATCATCTCTCTCTCTCTCTCTCTCTCTCTCTCACTCTCTCTCTCTCTCTCTCCACTGCTAAGTGGTTGGCAAAATTTGTCAATTGACCTTTCAGTTGTTTTCCCTTCAAGTACCCTCAGCCAAGGCTCTGATGCTCGCAAATGGAAAAAGGAAGGAGAAAACACAAAGGATCCAGAGTGTAGACAGTCTGGACCACCAATCCAGGGAAGTCACAATCCCCTCAACCAACACTCAATGCCATGAGAATGGCAGCATCATCTCTCTATCCTCTACTCTTTGGGAAGAGGAAAGAGGCTTCTCAGCACTCCAGAATTGTAGGGAAGTAATCTTCTAGGTTGCTGACAGACTTCATGGTGTATTTATGTAAATTAGAGAAAGACAGCCCCCCAACTATGAATGAGAAAAAGTCAGTCCTCAGCCAGGCAACTGGAGTCCTGCATCACAGCCAGGTAAGTTGAAAGGTACTGGAGGTTAAATGAATGTGCTCCTTTCTAATTGCTTGCTTAGCCAGACTGAGCAATGTAGACTGCATACGACTGACTGTATGTGACAGTCCTGATACCAACCCAAGCTAATAGCCTATGAACTTACTCTTTTGCTTTCAGATCAGAAAGTGCAGATTCACAGACTATTGGAATAATAAGCTTCCCTTAGCAAGACCTGATCATCGAGTCTTACTTGGTCTTTCTAATGACCATAGCAATAACTATCAGAACTATTTACTGAGTGTCAACTCCATGCGAGGTACAGTCCTCTGGAATTTACAAATGATGAGTCAGTTTTAGAACTGAGTTTTAGTACCATCCACCTGGAAGTTGTTGAGTTTCTGCCCCAATCTTCCTTTTGTGTGTGTGTGTGTGTGTGTGTGTATAATCCACACCGAAAAGTTCTTTTTGACAGTAATTAGCCAAAAGGCTCAGTTGCTTCCTGAGGCCATTATGGACCCTTCAGAAGATGGGCGGATGCTTGCTTGTTGAAAAGCAAGGCATTTGATTGGGTCATGTGACGCATAATAAACCACATGTAAAGTATGCACACAATTTGATAAGTCTCGTATGTCTTGACACAGGGATATGCTCATGAAAACAGTATAATAAAGACAGTGAACACCCCCAAAGTCGCCATGGTCCTTTGGTCATCCTTCCTAGTCGCTCCATCTTTCCCATCCCCAAGTATCCACTGATCTATCTGCTTTCTGGCACCATAGATTAAAGAGTTTCAGTTACATGGAAACACACAGAGTGTATGTTTGCCTCACTTCTTGAACTCAGCATAATGATTTTGAGATCTGTTGAAACTGTTACGTGTATCAACAGTTTACTGCCTTTCATTGCAGAATAGCCCACTGTATGAATCCAACCCAATTTATTTATCCCCTTACCTACTGATGGGTATTTGAGTTGTTTCCTATGCAAACAACATTCATCTTTAAAGCTCAGACCTAAGGACTGGTCTCAGTTAACGCTCACCAGCACATTATAGCAGGGCAGTGGCGGCCTTATTTTTCCCATGTTGAAATGAAAAGCTCATGGATGTGAATTATCTGGGCCACGGTCAAGAACAGCACAGGCAGGACTTGAATACACATAGTTAGGATCAAAGCCTACACTCTTGAACATTAGGAGCCAGAAAGATAAGTACTCTAAAGACAGAAGCCAGAGAGGACCAACTGGAAGCCTGAAGTCTGTGTGCATCTTTCAGGAAGAGAGATTTTGCATCTACCTGGGAAGCAGAAATCTAACATGCCACACAAAGTGAGGTAGACAGGCCAAGGGTAGGAAAGGCCAGTATTACACTGTGCCTGCAAAACAGCCACACTGCAATTAGTCTAGAAACTAATGGCTTGTACATAATGGACACTTAATTAAGAAAAAAAAACAACAACTACTGAATGAACATACGGCTGAATGCTCAAATGGATGAGTGGATGGATGGACCGTTAAGTGGCTTGGTGCGGGAAGTTATTCGTTGATTTGATGGTGGATTTACCCAGCCATTTCAGAATATTACTCAAAGTATCTCTCAAGTCCTAAGTCAGAAGAGATCACCTTGATAGTAAATTAACTCTCCCACCGCCTACAGCATAGACTGCTCAGTTAGCGGAAAGGACGTGCAGCTGTGAACTCAGGAAGTCCAAGCTCAGAGGCCCACTCCTGATCTTTAGGATCCCAGAGTGCATTCACTGTAAAGGTCCGAGCCATCTGTCTTGAAAGCTGGGAACTCCAATAGCAGCTCTCCTTCCTGCATGTGCAGATGAGCCTTGGCTTCTCTGGGCCTCCCATTCTGCTCACACGCCTTGATAAGTCCCTGCTGGGGCATCTGGTCACGCTGCTGCTGACTTCATTTGGCAGAGGCTCTAAAGACTGGGACCCAGGTTCTAGCCCCCTCTCTGACAGCTCTGTTGAAAACAAGTTTATTTAAAAGGCAGTTTTATTGAAGGCGGCACATGCAGGCATATTTCTCATTGTGATCCAATGACATCAGTGCCTTCAGGAGCCAAGATAAACAGAGCAGTTGCTCACGTGACTGGTTTCCTGAGAACCTTGGGGTAGGCTGCTTTGGGCCTCCCCCTGTCCCCTGCTTGTCTCCCTCCACCTCTCTCACTGCATGGGAGAGACTGACAATGAGGGCAAGCAAGGAGCTGCCGCTCAGGGGAGATGTAATCCAGTTCAGCTGGACAGACACGCATCTTGTTGCAACCAGGAAATTCCATTCGGAGCCCAGCGTGTGCTGAACGAGTAATGAGATGAAGGCAACACCCCGAAAACGGCTGGCAAGTCTAACGCTGGTTTTTATGGGCTTTCAGAGGGACCATTAGATGTTGCATTCCTTCTTTATAGTACAAACCACCCAGTAGGCCTCGAGCCATGAACCACTCTGTCCTTCCCCCACCCTACGCGCCAGCCTCTGTCCCTCCTGGTATAAATAGCTTCTCACATAAAAAGAGCAAACTGTCAACAGTCTGAATGTGAACGGCAAAGAAGGACACCCCAGCACTGGGGCCTGGCTGCGGTGGTGAGTCACAGCTGCACAGCTCATGGCAAACAGGGATGGGGACCCAGCATTCTCTGGGACAACAGCCAAGGAGGGAATCAGGACATACGGGAGGATTTGAAGCTGTACTAAATTGCCTTGCAGTCAGCTGACGTCCAGAGCAAATCAGTTGGGGCAAGAAGCTGGAGCTGTGTGAGACAGGAGGATTGCAAGTTTGAGTCCTCCCTGGGCAACTTAGCAAGAACCTGTCTTAAAATAAAAAATGTAAAGGTCTGAGGATGTACCCTCAGTGAGGCCCTATGATGTGTCAGCATTTCATCTAGGCTCTTTACAGACACTTACCTCTTCTTCCCAGCTACTTTTATACTTGAGCGCGAGCCTCTCCCCTCTCCACAAAGAAGACAGTCTGTAGCTCAGCACACCAAAGTTTGCATAGGCAGTAAGTGCTAGAGCCAAGATGTGCCCTACATCTTTCCAACAGCGTGGGTCTTCCTTACAGTGGCTCTCCAACTTTGGCACATGCCACAAGCACCACAGGCCCTTACAGAATCGGCCTACTGTGCCCATCTCCAGAGTTCTGGCTCCCAGGCCAGGAGCAAGCCCGGGAATCTGCCTTTCATGCAAAGTTCTCAGGTGACATGGTGTTGCTGTGTGGGGACCACACTGTAGAACTGCTGGACAAGGCTGAGTAATGCCGCTTGGCTCCTGTGTCATCTCTGCAGAGGCTCCTCTTGGCCTCTCATCTCAGGTACATCGTCCAACTAAGGGGCTGCAAACTGTACCCAGTGGGTCAAGCAGGCCCACTGGCTGCTTTCGCAAGTTTTCCTGTTACATACCAGGCTCATTCCTCTACCTGTTGGTTCTGACAGCTTTTATGCTACAATATCAGACCGGGCATTTGTACAGTGACTGAGTGGCCCATGAAGCCACAGATAGTATTTCCTATCTGGCTCTTCACAGAAAGTTTCTCAATTCCTTGCTGTAAATCGCATCAGCTTGTTGCTGACGTTGACTGCCCTGCCAACACATTGCTCTTTCCCTTGTGAATTTCTCTGTAGCTTTCAGTTGAAGGACATCTCTGTAAGGACAGGACACTAGGTAGATGCCTGGCAGGTGCCTGGGACTCCTAAGTCCTTTCTGGATTGATGAGTACCATTCTTGCCACTGTACCAGGAACAAGAGAGCCCAAAGAGGAAGCAGAGTGAAAGCAGGAGAGAGTGGGAAGAGCAAAGGTGAACAGATTGCCAGTGGGGAGGAGTCTCAGAGGGCAGGCCTGTGCTGCTTCCTGTAATGATGGCAAAACAGACTCAGAGGAAAAAAGACAAAGGTCTTAGTCACCAAGGTCAACCTGAGCCTAGGCAACACTCCCAGCCCCTGATGGTGGCAGGGCCTGGCATGACACATGCCATTCTCCACTCCCACCACATGCCAGGCTGGCTTTCTTGGAGCTGGTGTCATAGGTAGAGGCCCATAGAGGGAACACAGAGGTGGAGGACGACCCCAAACAGGCTGTGCAGTAAGATGGGTGGTGGGTGAGAGTCCCAGCTCTGTCACTCAGAAGCTGTGCATGCAGGTCTAGCATGCAGGATGTCTGCTAGGAATTCAGCCCATGCGAGGTATCTCTTGGCACCTGTCTGGTCCCCTTGGATGGGGGCTTGTCATTGCCCCAAACCCATCTACTGTAGAAAGGTGGTATGAAGGGTGACTTCATACCACCAAGGTGTCCCAGAGACAAGCGTGGCAGTGGGACCTCCCAGCCTCCACAGCCACGCAGGCCTGGAGCGAGAGCTGGACACCACACAGACTTCACTCCTTTCTCCCTAAGAGTCCTGCACAATCTCCCCAAATTCTTTGCGCACAAAGTAGGCCCTGACTTTTTCTCACTTCTGAGCTCCGCTCAGATTATTACTTTAACTCTGCAATAAACCAGATCTTTGAATAAGAGTTTTCTTTGAGTCATTCAGTAGCAGCTCAAATGCCACCCGGAGAGGCTGGCGCTGTGGTCAGCCTAAGCTGGCCAATCTCCTCAATGCCCGGCCCACATTTGTGATCCCAGAAGTCGCTTTATAAGGTTTATAGAATAAATCAGAGGAGACACAACACAACTAGTAAAGCACATGGGACAGTGTCTGGCACAGCTAAGTGTGCACGAAATGTTAATATCCCTATTATCATCATTGCAGCACTGTAGAACAGTAACCTGGGATTATCTCGATCCTATATATGTGTTCTAATGCGGAGGGACCTTGGTTCATGAACTCAGTTCATTCCACGATTCTGGAAAAGACGGCCACTTTCATGTTCATATGGGAAAGATAGATGTGGTTGTGTTTGTAACCCCATGCAGAGTTCACAGACAAAAACGAAATTCTGTCAAACTCTCCTGTTTGCCAATCAAACTGTTCACAAACAAAAGGATTTGTGAACTGAGGTACCACTGTATATTTGTCTCCATCTTCTCCCCTTATAAGATTGTGAAGCTGAAAGCTTAATGTTCTTATTTACTGCTGTCTCCAGGGTGCAGAGAGTGGCTGGTACACAGGGACAAAGAAAACAATGGCTAGGTGAATGAATGACCAAAGAAAGCCCAGTGACCACTCCTTTTACACAGACACTTCTGGCATGTGTTTCAATCCATTCCTCACCTTTTCGTTAGGCGAACTCCTGCCCAGAAGCCCACAGGCCAGCAGGAAGAAACAGATGCCGATAAGGTTCTGGTGGGTGAGGAAGGCTGAATCAAGGAGCCTCCTGCCACCCTGCTGGCTCCCTAAGGAAGATGCACAGAATGTCCTCTGTGGGAAGACCCTCAGCACCCTAGAAAGCTTCACTCTCACCAGGCCTGGAGTCAAGATGGCCTCAGGAGATTCTGGGCTCCAAGGAGGTGGTAGCAGAGCTCAGCTCTTCCATAGATGGCCCTGAAGCCTGCTTGGGACACTGGAGAATTTGGAATTGGGGCACCCTCTGAGCCCCCATCCAAGCCTCTCAGGCTAGGGGGAGGCAAAGCGTTTGATAAGCGAGAGGTAACACCTTTTCAGCAATCCCTCTGCAGGGAAAGCAGGGAGCAGAAAGGCTCCCATAATGGCAGAATTAGAAATTATTTCATTAAAAGCTGTTGAGAAGGCTGAGGAGGAATCTAGGATTCCTGTAAGCCCTGTGTTTAATCCCCTCCCAACCCCCACCTAACCACCCACTTTCTTAGGCTGCCAAATATTTCTTTTGTCCCTCTGTGCCAGCTCAGGGCGACCACAGTTAATTACTCATGGTTGTTTCTCAAGAAGAGAAGAAAAGCAACATCTATTTTATTGAGCAACTTCTAAGCATTCCCTCACACCAGCCAGATCAGTCTTGGGATTGACAGGTCTGACAGTACTGGTTCCAGAGTCTGGCTGTCTGAGATTAGAGCTGTCTGCTACTCCATAGCTGTGCTGTGTGATCTCAGACAGGTTGCTTAACTTCTCTGAGCCTTGCTTTACTTGGCTCTCAGATGGGAACAGGAGTAATAGCTGCCAGAGAAGGTGGTTATGAGAATCAAATGTGCTAATGCATGAATGGTTGAATAGTTAAGTATTCAAAATGGTGGACAGACATAGTATGCTCTCTGGGAAACTTTAATAACTCTCTCCATCATCACCATCAAGAGAAAACTGAGGACCGAGGAAGGTGAACTGAGCAACCCTTTGGCAAGGGTCCAAAGTGCTGGGGCAACAGAGTAACTGGCACAGAATTCTGAGGAGAAATCTCTCCTGAGGAGAAATCTCGTAGTCGTCTATCTATCAGCATGAAGCAACCAGCAGGCCCTGTGGCCTGTATCTCTCTCTCTTTTTAAATTTTATTTTAAAGAGAGTAAAATTAAACAGAACAAAACAGATCGTAAGAAAACAATGTAAATGACACAGATTTCAAAGCAAGACAACAGGAGATCTTTACTGTCTATCGTAATGTCTCTTGTTTTCTTCCAAAAAGTTGTCTGTATCTTCACATACAATGAATTCATGCAAAACATAATAGTATAGAACTGATCAGAGAGGAGGAAAAAAAGATGGCGGCCCAGTAGGTAGCAGGAGAGGGACCCTCTCTGAGAGAGACAGCTCAAATGCCAGAATAAAACACCCTGGAGAGACCCAAACAGATAGAGATGGACTCACAACCCAGGAAGAAACTAAAGTGCAAAAAACCACTCGAATATGAGGTCCTGGGGCTACTATTAGTGAAGCGAAGATCAGCGAGCATGGCACCCTCCTCGAGCCGCTTGAATTCCTGCCCGACCTGAACAAGCGATCTGAGCTGAAGCAACTGGCTTGAGCCGCTGGAGCATGGAGCTGAACAGCCCTGTGTGCGGCTCGCCCGGATGGGCCCTGCACGCGACCCACCCAGAGGCACTGTGAATTCGCACCGCAGCCACGCTGAAGTTGGAGGTCAGGGAGCCCAGCAGTTCTCGGGGACCGGCATCAACACACGGTGAGTGATGGGACTAAGACCCTCCCATGGGAAAGGGGAAAACAACTGGATGACATGCTGGATTTGGGCAGGAGAGCCCTAACTCCATAAGGAAGTGGCTTCAGTTGGTTGCTCCCCTCACTGAGTGGATTGGTGGAATCTGCTTGCACTAGGCTGTGCCCCTGGCAGGGACCCAGTGAGTTGCTGCAAATTAATTCCCTGAGATCGGTGCACACTAACGCAGTGAAGGCCTGCAAAGGTTGACTGGCCCGGAGGGGAGGAGCCAGCGCACACTGCCTGTGGGTGAACTCTAATCTCTGATAACCTATTGAAGAGGGCTAAAGCTCCTAGCCTGCGCCCTCTAGAGGAGCCTTAACCAACAAGAAAAGGCTCTGGGAATTACACTGTACACTTGTATGGAAGGAACCAAAAACATGACGAAAGGGAGAAATAAGAAAAAACCCCCAGCCCCCAACCCTGAGAACATTGATCCAGGAGAGGTAAATACAAAGGAGATTGAGGGCAGCAAAAATGCAACATCAAACACAGCGTTATTGGACATAAAGAGATATCTTCAGAACCTCGTAAGCGGGACCAAAACTGAAATATTAATTCAAATTAAACAAGAGATAAGTAGATTAATAAAAGAAGGGCTGGGCACCTCTAAAGAAGACACAGACAGAAGAATGGAGGAACACAAATGAAGAGGAAAATTTAATGAAGAAATCAGAAAAAAACCTAGAATTCATGAAGCAGATTCAAAGAGATTATCAGGAAACTAAAGACTCCATAGAAAGCTGGCAAAACTGCTTGAAAGAAACCAAAGATAGACTATCAAAAATTGAACACAGGCTTGCAATGTGGGGTCATAAAAGGGAAGATCTCTTAAAAATAACAAGGGAGCAGGCAGTAAAGATACAAAGACTGGAAGATGACAAGAGGATCTATAAGTTAAGAATAAAGTACGTGAATGAAGAAGCAGGAATCAAACCAGAGGAATTACAAAGGCTATTCACAGCAATTATTAAAGAAAATTTCCCAAGCATAGAAAAAAGAAATGATATGCAGAGGTATGAAGCATACAGAACTCCAGCCACCTACAACCCAAACAGAGCTACACCCAGACACATAATAATCAAGATCCCAGAAATTCAATTTAAGAACACAATATTAAAAGCCATCAGAGAAAAGAAACAGATCACCTATAAAGGAAAACCCATCAAAATCATGGCATACTTCTTGACACAGACCATCAGGTCAAGAAGAGCTTGGAGTGAAGTAATTCAAGTGCTGAAGGAGAACAATCTCCAGCCCAGATTGATGTATCCTGCAAAACTCTCTCTAGAAGTTAATGGAGAAACAAGATGCTTCCATGACAAAGAGGAACTAGGAGAATTTGTGACCACCAGTCCAACCCTACAAAAAATACTGAAGGACATTCTAGGGAGAGAGAACAAGAATACGAGCATTTCAGGAACAGTGGCAGAGAGGCCTCAGTGAACGAGGCAGACAGTGGAGTGGAGAGAAAAATAAGACTATCAATGGCAGAAAAATAGAATAGCAGAAATGAGGCAGAGAAGATTGGCTATAATCTCTAGTATAGAGGGCCTCGAAATACTAACAGAGAGAAACACAGGCAGAGTAGATCAGGAGATAGGGTCCATTGAGCTGCTCTATATAGGGAGGCAGTGGGACCCAAAACAAGCAGTGCACCCCATGGGAGTGA
>PVJX010004677.1:0-92257 GCA_004027295.1 Dolichotis patagonum
AGTGGTAGGAGCTGTGCTCAGAATCCACAAGGCTCTGGGTTCAAGCCCTAGCACTGCCCAACCCCCCCAAAAGCAGGCACTAGTAACTACATCACAGAATTCTTGTGACACTTCAATGAGGTGCTGCCTTAAACACGTGCAGCGCAGTGCCACCAAAGCCAGCCAGCGCTCACCTATGATCTGCCAGGCATTTTCCAAGCGCTTTCTGCGTTAGCCTATTCAAGCTCTGTGTTGCGAAGTAGGCACTGCTATGCTATCAGCCCTGCTCTGTAAGCTCGAGGGCAGAGGCGGGAGTACCTTGATCTACAGTTCCACATCGGGAGGTCGCTCACCTGGAGTTTGGATCCAGGGAAACCACCATTCCTCGCCAGAGCTGAAAGAGATGAGCGCAAACCGACACCCCTGCCCTGTAGGCCTGGCTCTCACGCCAGGACAGTTGAAGGTTCCCCGTCCGCATGGGCTGACAGCAGCAGGTGGCAGCCTGGCTCCATGAGGGCGCAAAGACCTCTTCCCAAAACAGGCACAGAGCCAGACCCTCGCGACAGACACATTGCACCGGCTGCTTCTTAGCTTCTTACTCCTCGTCTCGCCACCCTCGAGTCCCAACCTGGAAGCCAAATGAACCCATCCAGAAATCGCAGCGCCACTCGCAGTTCTCCAAGATAGGCCCAGGTCCGCGGGGACAGCGGCCAGATGAGCGAGTTTTCTACATTTTCATTTAACGCGGGCGCAACCAGACGAGAAATCCATAAACCTCCCTACGCTGAGAACGCAGCCAGGTTGGGAGCCCGACCCAGAATCGGAACGCACCTCGGATTCTCCAGCTTCCTGTGGGGACCCGGGTCTCCGCACGCGCTCCCGGGACCGCGGGCCGTGCCGAGGCCCCGCACCTCGCAGGGGCGCAGGGGGTCGCTCTTCGCCGGGAGCCGATGAATGTAAAGGTCGGTGCGGGGCCCCCAGTTAACCTGGCCGTTTCCATGGCGCCCAGGGCGTGGGGAGGAATGCACCCCGCAAACTGTGGCGAAACAGCTGCGCGGCCCGGCTCGAGAAGGCGGGGGACACCGGGAGGAGGGCGCGGGGGTGGGGAAGCCGGGCGGGACCGGGACAGGGACCGGGAAGGGGACGGGGGCGGGGGCGGGGTGGTCACGTGCGCCGAGGGGGCGAGGCCCCGAGCCCGCCCCGTAGCGAACTGAGCCGGTGAAGTGGCAGGAAAAAGGAGCGAAGTGTTTGCAGGACGGAAACGCCTACCCAAGGCAGGAACCACCGGGAGCCGGCCGGCCGAGACATCCGCGGAGACAGGGATCCCAAGGAAAAGTGCGAGCAGGCGCTCCGGCGGCTGCTCCGACGCAGCTCTGGGGCTCAGTTTCTCTGGGACAGCGTTGCGCTCCGGGTCAAGCGCCCATCGCGCTAGGAGAGCAGCGCGAGCCCCCTCAGACCGCCGGAGAGCGTAGGGTGCAGCGCTGCAGAAGCGGCAGTGGCCATGGTGAATGAAGGTCCCAGCCAGGAGGAGCGCGATGACACCCCGGCACAGAGCTTCGACGCGACCCAGGGCGACCCCAGCGTCTCGGCCCACTCCAGCGTCTCCGCGCAACCCAGCGTCTCCGCACAACCCAGCAGCTCGGCTCACCCCAGTACCTTGGCCCAACCCAGTGGCTTGGTCCAACCCAGTAGCTTGGGCCCGGAGGAGCTCAGCTCCATCAAGGTGAGCAGGCGGCGTTGGGCAGTGGTCCTGGTGTTTAGCTGCTACTCTATGTGCAACGCCTTCCAGTGGATCCAGTATGGCTCTATCAATAACATCTTCATGAACTTCTACGGGGTCAGTTCCTTGGCCATCGACTGGCTGTCCATGTGCTACATGCTGACTTACATCGTTCTGCTGCTGCCTGTGGCCTGGCTGCTGGAGAAGTACGGTCTGCGCACTATCGCGCTCACCGGCTCTGCGCTCAACTGCCTGGGCGCCTGGGTGAAGCTGGGCAGCCTGAAGCCCCACCTCTTCCCCGTCACCGTGCTGGGCCAGGTCATCTGCTCCGTGGCCCAGGTCTTCATCTTGGGCATGCCCTCCCGCATTGCTTCGGTCTGGTTCGGTGCAAACGAAGTTTCAACGGCCTGCTCCCTAGCTGTCTTTGGCAATCAGGTGGGTCAAGGAGTCTGTGGATGGGTGTTGAAAGGAAAAATGTGTCCTACCCTGAAGGGTGGTGCCGAGTGTGTTAGGTCGAAGCCAGCTGGACCCACTTGTGTGAGAGCTGTGCTAATAACAGCCTTTATGACTACAGCTGGTTTTGTGGCTACTGCGACCAATAGTGTGGTTGGGTGATTGTGACTGTCAGTAACATTACAAGATAAAATTGGGGGCCAAAAGCAGGGGGCCTATTTCCTTCTTCCAGATTCTCCTCCCCTAGAATGCATGCTTCTAAAGTGTGCTCTGCTCTGATGGACTTCATGAGCACTTCTTTTTCTCTAACTGCAACCCTTGGACATCAGACTGTTCTGCTCTCATTAGGTGTTTTAGGCTGGACCAAGCTGTCTTTCCTGGAATGTCATGTCCCCGTGCTGCATGGACTTGCAGGGCCAGGACTGATGGTGCCTGGCACTGTTCTTACCTTCTTTTACACACAGCCGAAGCCAGGACAGTGGGAACAATGCCTTGTGTCAAACTCCTGTGGGGTTTAGAGCCAAGTCCAGCAGAATGAAATAGAAACCTGGCTCTGAATTTCCTGGGAGGCTTCGGGTGTAAGGCGTATCTTAATCATTCTCTTGCCTTCTTTTTGGAAGGAGAGTTGCAGAATTTTCCCATCTCAGTGTGGTTCTGATCCAGAAAGATGGACCTTTTCTGAATCTGATTGCTTTTCCCAAATGTTTGGAGCAAATACTTACGAGTTCATCTTTAAAACAGAACCACCCCCTGATTGACATTTTAAAATCTTTTTTAGTGTTTTTCTTCTTGGAATAAAATGGATTTGTAAAAAAGTTAAAAATAAAATAATAAAACAGAACCACAGCTTCGATTCATGTCTTTCCCACATATGTGGATCTGCTGTGTGCTTAGCAAAATGACCAGTAGCCCCTCTTTCTCATAGGCCATTTTCTCGTACCTATGCATTTCATTTAGAAAGAGGAATTTCTTTGGGATTTTTTTTCATTGCGGATAGAAAGTTTCCAAAATTTCTCTAACGGCAAATTTCCATTCTGTTCTTCACTACTACCAAAGCAAACTTGAGCTCTGTCTCCTCCGGTTGGTGAGTTCTGGTGCTCGGTAATAACAAAGAATCAATGAAAGCAAAGGAAGGCCACCTTTAGCACATAAAGAAGCAGCAGCAACAAAAATATCTCACCTGCCTTGTACTTAATGGGTTTGAATGTTTTGAAAATTAAATTAAGACCTGGAGATGAAACTAGATGGATCTTTTGTTCAGGACAGTTTCAGAACAGCTATTAAGATTGACGTTTATCAGTCCTCTATCCTTTAAGATAATGTTGCTGGGCATGGTAGCACATACTTTTAATCCTAGCACATGGTTTGTTTTCTGGGTTTTTCTGGGGGAGATTATAGGTAAAAACCATCGTGCTTGGCTTAATTCCAGCACTTGGAAGGCTGAGGTAGGACAATCGTTGTGAGCTGGAGGCCAACCTAGGCTACACAGTGAGTTCAAGGCCAGTCTGAATTATACAGTGAGACCTTGCCTCAAAAAATAAATAAAATAAAGTAAAATTAACGTGGCATGGTAGATCTGCATCATGGAGGTTTCTGCTAAGTGCAACATTATGAACAGCCAAATTGTGCTTCCTCATGGAGAGGTGAAGATATTTGTTTTTTCTGGGTTTCAACCTTTTGCTAACTCAACAGTATGAATGGGGAGGGGATGGATATTAACAGAGCACCTAGAGCTTTCCAGCTTGGGAAAACAATTTCACTGAGCCGTTTATACAGACTAGGAATTGAACTCAGGGTCTTCACACTGAGTTACATTTCAAATCTCTCTCTCTTTTTTTTTAATTTTTTTTACTTTTAAGACAAGTTCTCCTTAAATCTCTAAGTTGCACGAGCTGGGCTCAAACTTGCAATCTTCCTGCTTCAGCCTCCCAGAGTGCTGAGAGTACAGGCATGTACTGCCTTGCCTGGCTTATATCAGATATTTTAGAAACAATAGTGCTTGGCCACAATGATGAATAACAAAAGTGATGTCTGTCCAAGACTGAATAGTTGCTGGGCAGACGTCTTGATAGAAATACTTTTTTTGTATTGTGTGGAGTGGGCCTCTGTAATGTGGTCTTGCAGAGTCCTTTGTGATAGTTATTATTAGGCAAGCATGTGTAAGACTCTCTCCTTCATTATCTCCTGGCTCTATTTGCTTTTGTTCAGGTCACTAGGAATGACTCCAGTTTTCATTCTAACTACTTTTATATTTCTTTCACAGAGCTAATTCAGACTTAATGCTTCTTCTATATCCTATACTTGCGCCAGCCTCTGCTTGTGTGAAATCCAACATTCATTCATTCATTCATTTAACAATCATTTGCCTAGCATGTACCTTTTGCATGGGACTGGATTATGGCTATAAAGTTTTTATTTTTTTCTAGATACCAGGAATCAAACTCATTACCTCACACTTGCCAGGCTGGCACTGTGCCACTGAGCTATATCTCTAGCCCTACAACTAATGAAGTTAATCTCAGTCTTCACAGAATTTCTCTACCAGATTATAAAATTGAACAAGGCACCAAGGTTTGAATAAAGATAACAACAGTTCGTAATATACAAGATTTATTTTCAGTTTTGTTTGAAGTTCTTTTTAACATTTTTTTGCTGAACTGCTGAAGAAAAGGATGAAGTGGGAAGAAAATAATGTCTATTAAACACCTATAATGAGCTGGGCGTGGTGGCGCACGCCTGTAATCCCAGCACTTAGGAGGCTGAGGCAGGAGGATCATTGCAAATTTGAGACCAGCCTGGGCTACAAAGTGAGCTCAAGACCAGCTTAAAGTGCATAATGAGATTCTGTCTCAAAAAGACAAAAAAAAAAAAAGGGATATTCATGATTCATTCCACAACCCAAAGATATTCGTATAAAAATGATCATAATACTGTAGTAAAATATAGAATAAAAGTACAAAATATGTAGAAAAACACCTATAATCTGCAAGATGCTTTTTTCCTCATTATTTGATAATCCTTTCAACATCTCTGGGAAGTGTGTAAAGTGTGTATTATTATATGTAAGAGAATTTAGACCCAGGTAAATGGAGCAAGCTTATCCTGAGTCCTGTAGTTACTGAGAGGTAAAATACAGATGTGAACCTAGCGCTACCTCCAAAACCTATGTCAGTCAATTAATGTAAAGCAAATGCATGAAAAAAAGGGAAGTGTCTGGGGGTGGGACACAGTGGCAGAGTGCTTGCTGAGTATGTTCCAGGCTCTGGGTTTGATCTCTAGCTCTTCAGAACTAAATAATAGATACAGCTGGGCATGGTGGTGCGTGCCTATAATCCAGCACTCAGGAAGGCTGAGGCAAGAGGCTTATAGTGAGCTACATAGTGAGGTGCTATCTCCAAAATAAGTAATTAGAGGTCTCGGGTTCTAATCTTGCCTCTTGTGGCTCAAAGCTGTTGGTGATGACAATTTCTAGCAATCTTTTCCTTTCATCTGGGGGCCTAGTCTTTGTCTTTTGCAGTTCCTGCTGGAAGGCTGATCCTGACCCTGGTAACCTAGCACAGGGACTTCGCATGGTGAAGATAGGGCTTGCGTCTCTGGGAAGAGGCCAGTTATCAGGGTTTACTGGGGCCAGGCATGGCAGACCGCCTTAAACACTATACTTAATCTTAGCCAAAAGGCAGAGACGTATTTCAAAACTGCAGCGGGGGCTCTTTCCTTCTCTGGGTAAGCTTGGACCAGTTGTTCCCAGGTGGTAACAGCTTGGTATTTTTAAGCAACACTTGCAGCATTGTTTCAAGGGAAAATGATCTGTGTGGCCTTTTGAGTGACATGCACACATTGTTACCGCACGAGGGTCACAAGGGAGCCTTGTATTACAGTGAGAGCTCAGTGCCCAGGACAAGATAATGTAGGAGGTAGGAAAGATCTCAAGGTCAGCTTCAGTCTACAGCCCAGAGTGGGGAAGGGACCTCTCCATGGACCCTTCTGCAGCTCAAAGCATCGTGCCACCCAGAAGTAAGGCAGGAGAGAACCATTTTGCTTTTGGAGCTACAGAAAATAAAGAAACCTTGTAAAGAAAATACAGAACCAGCCCTGAAGAAGTCACCACTGCTGTCTAAAGTAGCACCGGCCAATAGAAATATAGTGCCAGCCACGCACGCCAGCCAGGACATAACTGAATTTTCTAGTAGCCAGATTACAAATGTAAACATTAAAAACGAAAAAATTGAAGGGAAATTTGTTTCAGGAATATATTTTATTTAACACAACATACCCCAAATATTATTTCAACATTATCAGTGTAATACAAATTACTAGTGTGTGTGCTAGCTTACGATCTTAGCGTTGCTGTCTATGGGAATTTGCCGATTGCCACGTTTCCTGTTTAGCAAGGCGCGGGCGGTGCTCCAGAGCTAGGTAGACTTGCAGGTCTAGAGCAAGGCTGGTGATTCAGCAGGGGCAGTCAGTTTCTGGAAAACAAGGGTGGGCTCCAGGAAAGGGACTGGTGAGGAGGCTGCTCCTGCTGGGTGGGCTGATTGAGTGGTGTCACCCAGAACATGCTGAGAGGTTCCCAGACTGACTCAGAAGCCAGAGCTCCGGTGGCACTGGTCAGCCTCGTCTTACAAAATCCTGGCCACTTGGGTATGCTGACGTTCAGGCTTATCCTCGGTGCTTTGAGAGCCAGAGGCCTTTCAAGGTCCTGGTGAAATTTGGGGAGGAAAAGCAGATTCTTCTATTGTATCCATTAGTATCCTTGTCATGGGACCTAAAGTGGCAGCCCCTTGACTGCTTTCTGGCCTCCCATTATGCACTGGAAGGGGAACAGGTATGGGCTGGGAGACCCAGACAAGACTGGTAATGACCAAAATGGGGTATACCCTGGACCATCTTTTCCAATGCTCCTGGGGACCCAGCCAGGTCATGAGCAGTGCGTTGGGATTAGGAAAGGTGACGGGTACATGATGTGGTCCCAGTGAATGTGAGAGCACACATGTCAAAAGGCAGCAGTGCTTTGCCTCCCTGAGGCTGATACGCAGAGCACGACCCAGAGCTGTGAGATCTTGTGAGCAGGTGGAAACGGGCTCAGAGGCTCGAGATTCTGGGAGGAAACTAGTCTAGCACTGTGAAAGTGGCTGCGGATTCTCCTCGCCCATGGAGCGCAGAGAAAACACGGACACCTTGGCCCTCACATGGGGTTCCTTGACCGATCTTCGAGGGCAGATTTTCAACCAGCTACTGGGGAGGCTAGTTGACTGCCACTTGGTTTGACACTACCAAGAGAGAGCGTGAGCGTGTTCGAGAAGGGACTGCCTGGCTTGGAGCCATGTTCTGGTCAGGGCTGATGTCCAGGCGGAAGCAGGGGGAGCTTGGGCCACTGGCTTCCTTCAGATTGAGGGGAGGGCCTTGAAGATACACTGTTTGAGCGGTAAGACTCAGCCTCCGGGGAGTGATAACAGCTAGATGGCAGATTAGGGAGCTCCGGGCTCTTGCTCCCCTACGAAACACTAAGTAAACACCCAGGATCTTGGTCCTTTACAGAATACTGAACAAAGAGTTAGGAACTGGCTAACACTCATTGTTCTAGAGCTTTTATCCAGCTTAATCTTCAGGACTTCTCCCCTTGCTCCCTGGAGGGTAGGGCAGGAGGAAGTTCCTACTTTCTAATCACTTGATCTTTCCTTGGTAAAGGTCATTGCCACAATCTGAGACTGGTAGTGTCCTCAGCCAGGTCACCTTGTCAGCATAAACTCAGGTGTCTTGGAAAGGGGCTTTTTAGGAACAGCACATTTCTCTTACTCAGGAAATTCCAGGGATTTTTGGGAGCTCTGCCAGGAATGGATGGGGAGACAAAGATTAAAATTTTTTTTTTATTATGCTGCAGCTACATACAGTAGTCAGATTCAGAAACAAAATACAATGCTGGTTTCTAAGGGATTGGGGAAGTGAGAAACGGGAAGTATTGTTTACTGGTTATAGAGTTTCAGTTTGATGAGATGAGATGTGGAGTTGGATGCAGGTGATGATCACACAGTTATGTGAATGTGCTTAATGCTACTAAACCCTGTAGTCTGAAGTGGTTAAAATATTTAGTAATTATTATTATTTTTGGCACCAGGAATTGAACTCATGACTTCACACTTGCCATGCAGGTGCTGTACCACTGAGCTATATTCCCAACTTAGTTAAAATATTTTAATATTTGTTTGTTTGTTTTTGAAACAGGGACTCACTGTGTAGTTCAGGCTGGATTTGAACTCACTGCGTAGCCCAGGCTGGGCTGGACCTCAGCAATACTCTTGCCTTGGCCTTCTGAGTGCTGGGATTCTAGGCGTGTGCCACCGTGCCTGACTGCAATATTAAAATTTTATACTGCATACTTTTAACCACATTGTAAAACACACACACACACTCACAGGGTGCACAGAGCCTGAGAGGTCCCCCAAAGGGTAGAAGGGGACCTCAGCTCATCCTACCTCGGGTAGGTTGTATGTCACGGAATTGCAGGCTGTGTCAATGTGAGGCATTGGAAAAGTATAGTGGGCAGAACTAAAGTACTCACTCTCCAGAGGTGCACTATGGTCCTGAGTTGGGAGGTTTCCTGTAGTCTTGCTGGAAGTATCTTGCTAGGTGATCTAGGACATGCATTCCTTCTGTCTGTCTGGCCACCCATTTGATGGACGATGTTTGAATGCAAGCTATTCACACATGTTGGAAGTTTAGAAATGTTGCCCAGTTAACAGTGCTGCCCCCTTCGCTTGTACTGAGCGTAGAGCCCAACACATTCACACTACATCCCCATCCTTTATTTTATTTATCTTATTTTTTTATTTTGACACAGTGACTCAAAAAGTCAGTAAATTGCCCACACTGGTCTCAAACTTGTTACCCTCCTGCTCCAGCCTCCTGGAGTGCTGGATTACAGGTGTGTGCAACCACACCCCACATCCTGGCGCGGGATTTAGAGGGTGGTCTATGGGGGGAAAGCACAGGCTCCATTTTTGGTGAAAATCTTACCTGTAAGACTCGTAGAAATTTAATTTTTTTTTTTTGGAGTGAGTTTCCAAGAAGGAAAAAGAGCACTGATATCTGGGATAACTTTGTGTGCCGAAGCTACAGTTTTCTGTGAAAGTACAATTTTTTTGTCTTGTCTTTTTGAGACAGGATTTCACTACACAGTTCAGGCTGGCCTTGAACTCACTTTGTAGCCCAGGCTGGCCTCAAACTTGCAGAAATCCTCCTGCCTCAGTCTCCTGAGTGCTGGTATTACAGGCATATGCCACCATGCCCAGCCTACAATTTTTTATTAGATTAATTTTATTGGTGTGCTTTTGATATACATAATGATCACATTCGTCATAGGAAATTTGTATCTGTACATGACATATCTTGCGTCTTTTTCTCCATTCCCCTCCCCTCCCTGCAGCTCTTTTCCCCTCATTGTTACAAAAATTTTGTTTCCAGTTTTTTCCTTTCTATTCTTTTTTCTTTTTCCTTCCTTCCATCGCCCTCCTCCTCCCTTGTTCCCCTTCCCTTTTGAACCTGTTCTCCTTACTTCTCAATATCTATCATCCATTTTGGTCTTTATTTTTTCTTTTGGTTTCTCACATAAGAAAAGCAATGCATTATTTTTTTTTTTTTCTTTTTGAGGCAGGGTCTCACTATGCAGTTCAGGCTGGCCTTGAGCTCACCTTGTAGCTCAGGCTGGTCTCAAATTTGCAATGATCCTTCTGCCTCAGCCTCGCAAACGCTGAGATTACAGGTGTGTCACCATGCCCAGCCTATGCAGTATTTAAACGTGTGTTAGATTTTATTTTACTTAAGAATATGGTCTCGAGGTGCATCCATATACCTAGAAATGTCTCGGGTTTATCCTTTATAACAGAGTATATTCCATTGTATATAAAAACTACATCTTCTTTAACCATTCATCTGTTGATGGGCATCTGGGCTGTTTCTAAGATTTACCTATTACAAATTGTGCTGCTATAAACATGGATGTGCATATGTCACTGTGGCCATGATGCTTTTATCTCTTTTGGGAAGATACCAAGAAGGGGAATACAAATGGACCCTGTAGTTTTAGTTTTTCTGAGGAATCTCTATAATGATTTCTATATTGGTTGTATTAATTAACAGTGGAAAAATGTTCCTTTTTCCCCCCAGCCCCACCAGCATTTGTTATTGATTGATCTCTTGTTAATAACTATTCTTTCTGGAGTGAGATGGAATCTCAGCATTGCTTCAATTTCCATTTCTTGACGAAAGTACAATTCTAAACTCAAAATTTAAAAAACACCTTTTTGTTTTATTTATTTATTTTGGCTTTTTTAGACAGGGGCTCACTATGTAGCTTAGGCTGGCCTTGAACTCATGGTAACCTTCCTGCCTCAGTCTCTCCAGTGCTGGAATTAAAAGCATGTGCCACCACACCTTGGAAAAAGTACAGTTTTAAAATTCAAATTTTCCTTGTCTCCTTCCCACCTTTTGTTTCTGCTTCCCTGTCTCAGCACCTGTTCATCATCTCCATCACCCTTGTCAGCTTCCCCACTACAAGGAAGGCATTCCCAGGCCTGGTACCTGCCAACTTTGGCTCTCGACAGTTTGTGTATTTCCCCTTTTCTTATCCTCCTGCCTCTTTTTACTGCTAAGTGCGAAACTGACCAAAGAGCCGGAACCAGACTGATAGGAGCAGGTCCCTGGGCATGGCACAGCTTGCATTTGGAGCAAGTAGTAGCAGGTTTCATCTCCTCAAAGGATTCAGGTGACAGGTCAGCTAACTGGAGCTGGAGGAAAGAACGTCAGGCCTGGATTTTCTTCTCCACCTCACTCATAATCTTTTCTTCTGCTGAAGAAGTGCTTATTTTCTGTATGCATCAACTGCTTACTGTCTATGTGCAACAGAACACTGCCATTAGCCCTGCTCTGTCCCCAGCTACAAAATCTAAGTCTCGCTGGAGAGCGGCTCAAGCTACAAACAGCACAGGTGCTGGGAGACGCTGTTATTTACCCAGGTTGTGCTGAGGTGAGCTGTCTGTGAGGAGGCTTGGGGTCTCCTCCCTGCAGGGCAGATCATAGTCTCACAAATCTAAGACCGTCCTGAAGAGAAGGGCTCTCAGGCTTTTCAGTGTGCACAGCTGCTTTCCCCGCCTGGTTCTCCACCTTCTCCCAGCAGCTCTGTTGACAGGATGTCCTTCCCATCATGTCAACACCCCCAGCCCCCACACCATCAGCTGCGAGTGGACTGCAGGGCAAAGGTGGGCTCCCCATCAGGGATGGTAAAGAACCATGGGGTCAAGGTAAAAGCTGATGTTTCCTCTGTTTTCTGTGTTCCCTCTCTCCTGACCTCCCGACCTAGCTTAACTCAATCAAGCGTCTTGCTTCCCTCGGTCTGCAGAGTTAGAGGCCTTTTTCTTCGGTGAGTCACGAAGTGGCGGAGGGCAGCCTGCAGGTCCGGGCCGCACTGTGCTGCTGTCGGACCTGCCTGGGCTCAGCCTCTCACCTGCACATAGCGCAGGGTGCTGGTGCCCGAGCAGGAGGGCAGAGGGCAAGATGGATAGCAGTGGTGGGCTGGATTTCACTTCCTCCCCAACTTTTCTGGGGCTCAAGTTGTATGTCCCAGCCCCATGATGGCAGGGTTTGCTTTGGCTTCGCTTGCTTTTTTCTCTAGAGAGGAGGGGAGCACAAGCCCCTTTGGGCTCCAGGAGCTTCTGCAGTCCTGCAGGTTCCTGCAAGCCAAGCCAGGTGGGCACTGCTTTACTGCCTTTCCTTCTTTCTCCTCTCCCCTGGAAATTCCTGATTTTGGCATGGCTTTTCTCAAAATGATGGGTTAGTATGGCTTCTGGGCTCTAGAGGCAGCCAGCCCCCTACATCCATGTCTATTTGCTGTGTCCATCTTTTCTGAAAATATGTAGAGTAAGGGGCCATGAGTTATCCATGTGAAAGCAGGCTGATCCGGTGAGCTGTTTGTTCAGGGATGGTGGCTCACCTTTGAGCAATCCGGACCTCCTCAGACCTTTGTCCTGAGTGTCCTGTTTGGTGTTGGATGTATTTATAGAGCTAGACATTGACGCACAGTCATGGAACTTTTCTCTATTGAGGAGCTTGATGAGAACACATGACTCTGTAGTGAATCCAACCAGCAGCTGGGAAACACACACACGTAACACGCGCTGGGAACTGAACCCAGGGCCTTTGCTTGGAGCTAGCCCTTTTAGTGATTTTTCATTTTGAGATAGCGTCTCATTAAATTTTCAAGGCTGTGCTCAAACTTGTGATCTTCCTGCCTCCACTGCCTAGAATACTGGAATTACAGGAATGTACCTCCAAACCTGGCCTAGAATTGTCTCCTAATCTCTTTCCCTGAGGCTACTGAGATCATGGAGACGTAGATCAGTGCAAGTCTCTGAAATTTGGCCCATGACCCTCCAGCATCACAACGGTGCGGGGGGTTCATTAAAATGCAGATGCATCCCAGGACCCAGGAGGCTGAGGCAGGAGGATCACTATGAGTTTGAGGTCAGCCTGAACTACACAGTGAGATCCTGTCTCAGAAAGAAAGAAGCCAGGCATGGGGGCACACTCCTGTAGTCTCAGCACTCAGGAGGCTGAGGCAAGAGGATCACTGCAAGTTCAAGGCCAGTCTGGGCTACAAAGTGAGTTCAGGGCCAGTCTAAACTGCATAGTGAGACCCTGTCTCAAAAAGAAAAGAAAAAGAAAAAGAAAAGAGGACCCTAGGCATTAGGGCAGACTCAAGGAATGAGCCTCTCTGGGCTGGAACCCAGAAATCTGTGTTTTTGTCTTCTTGCAGGAGTTTGGATATGCATAGAAGTTGATGGCCTGATGTGGAGGCCAAGGAAGCTGGACCCGTTCTGTGGGTGGCCATGGTGGGGTCGTCAGCAAGATACGTCTTCATGTCAGGAACAGGGTCACTGGCCTCACAGGGCAGAGGGGCATTGTCTGTGTGGGGGACCAAAGACAGTGGTAGGGAAGGAGGGTGGCGGCCGCTCTGCAGCATTCTCCCCACTGCCAGTGTGTCGCTTTCTCTCTTCCTCATGGGAAGAGAATCGCAGGTGTTCTCTGTGGCCATTGCTTAATAACATGCTGGTTGCAGCCTCAGGAAGAGAGGGTCTGGGCAGGGGGGAAAGCAGCTGGACTCAGGCCTCTTCCTCATCTTCCTCACCTTTTATATACAGCCGGACCCCCTCTGAGAAAACCCCTTCACTGTTTCCTTGATTTCTGACGCCTTTGAAGTAGGGCATGGGAAGGACGGCAGGTGGCCAAGTCCCTCTTCCTTTCGGCTGCTGAGCTGGGTGGGGCCTGGAGTCCTGGCCCTCGTTCTCCCGGAGCCACTTTCTCTCCTCCAGCCCCTTTCTGGCTCCCAGGGGACAGCCCTAGCCGGGGCAGACATCTCAGCAGCGGGTTGCTTTTTTGATTTTTGAAGCAAGGAGGACCCTCCTCACTGGTGTTAGATTCTCTGAAGGCCATGGTGGGGGGAAAAAGATGTTATGTCCTCAGGACCGAGAGCACTGGCTGTGAAAGATTATTCAGGGACATCCTGAGGTGCTACCGCCCTCTTCCCTCACCAGGCTGACTCCTCTGCAGAAAGAGCTCCAGTAAGAGGCACGCAGTGCATATGGTTGTGTGTGTCTGGGTCCCAGATGCTCTGCAGCCGGGTCACAGAGCAGCAAACACTCCCCTCCCCTGGATCATCTGGAGCCTTGGCCCGAGGTTTTCTGGGTTCTGCAGCTGCTTGGTGCCTTGTCGAAGCTCAGCAAGGTTCCCTGGGAACCAGGCAGGGCTGGGGATGGAGCATCAGAGGTCTCAGTGTTGACCTTGACCCTGGTTAACACTGGGACCTTGGTAGGCTGATTAAACCCTGCTGTGAAACAGGACACAGCTCTGGATCCCCTGCACCATAGCCTCCTGCCCTGGCAGAGGTCCACATAATACGTTGGTGGGGGTGGGGAGGGGGGCGAGTGCAGTTGCCTTGAGAATGGTGAGACATTTGTGCAGATATTGAAAGTTGATTTTTGGTGTCCTTTCTCCTCCTCCTCCTCTTCCTCTTCCTCTCTTCCTCTTCTTCTCCTTCTCCTTCTCCTTCTTCTTCTTTAGCGATACTGAGGATTGAACCCAGGGCCTTTGCACTGACCTATAACTCCAGTCTTTTTTATTTTTTGAGACAAGGTCTCTCTAAATTGACCAGGCTGGGTTTGAATGTGTTCCTTCTGCCTCAGCTTCCCAGGTAGCTAGGATTATGAAAGTGTGACCACCATACCCACCTTAGTATCATTTGTTTGTTGGTTTGGTTTGGTTTTCTGAGACAAGGTCTTGGCTTTAAACTTGAGGTGATTTCCTGTCTCAGCCTCCCAAGTGCCAGATTATAGGCATGCACCACCATACCCAGGCTTAGTGTCCTTTCCTGTGTTTAAAAAAAATAAGTACATAAAAGACTCTGGACTTGCCCTTGGACAGGAAATAGAAGGACCTTCCTGTACACATATCTTGTCCTATCTTGAGAAGTGCACCCTTGGGTTAAGGGGCATGTAGGTGGCTCAGCACTTGGCTTTATAGTCAGCTGGTTGTTGGGAATAAACACTGCTCATTCTGGATGTGGAAGCCTCTCCCAGAGCTTCCAGGTTCCTGGGAAGCCCTTTCATCAGTACGCAGAGGAGGTAGTGCTTGATCCTTCCGCACTGAGCTGTTCTGTGGTTACCGGAGTCCTGGGGAGCCTGTGGTCCTTCTGCTTCCTGGGAACTCACAGCCGGCTGCAGAAAGGCTTCAGCCAAGAAGTGTCGAGCTGCAGATATTCCGTTCTGTCTGTCAAGGGTGGCACCTCCCTTCCATGCAGGACAGGGTGGAACCAGCACTGCACTTATTTAAGGGCGACTCTCAGGATACAGGCCAGAGGGAAGCTTCACCTCAGGCTGGGAGCGGTCTTTGGGCTTTGCACATTTCCTCTTTGTTCCTCACAGTTAGCAAAAGGCATCCATGTGGAAATGGATTGGGACTAGCAGGGCGTGGGTGGCCCGAGGGAAGACGTTAGAGCCTCCATGGCAGTTTCTCCTTGCAGACCTCTCTGCAGACTTCCCCTCTCTCCGCTGTCTGCCCTGTGTGTACCTGCTGCCTCCCGAATCCGTGCTCCACAGGAGGGTGTGCCCATCCCAGCCAGCTCATTCCTCCCTTGCTAGCAGCCTGCGCTGGCTCTTGACAAAGGGCTTCATTCTAACTGAGCCCAGTGCTCAAGCTGATTTAGCTCATCCTCACCTGGAGTCTCCTCTGTGCACAGCCTCCTTTTGAGGGTAAAGTGTCCCCTTGAAATAGTGCCCATGGGGATCTCTGCACAGCGCCCAGCCAGGTCTCCACTGGGATCAGCAGTGACACCTGCTCTCTTCTGTCCTTGAACCCTGCTTGTCCTGGTTTACCTCCCTGAGTCTACCCAGTGCATGACAGATGAGCCTGGTGGATCCAGGCCTCTGTCCCTTTGTCCCCTTGTCTTGTCATTTTTTTGAAACTGTGTACCACAGCCTTTATTTACTGAACGAATAGTGAGCACGTACTGTGTGCCGAGCAATCTAAGCATTGGAGAGGGGCCCTGAATGGGAAGGAGAAGGTCCCTGCTCTTGGAGACTTCACATTTAAGGGAGGAGAGGTCAGACCGTATGCCAGCCACCCGAGGAGCGAGCAGTGGTGAAAATACCAGGTCGGGTAGGAAGGAGGTGGCTTCAGAGCAGGACACCAGAGATGTTTTCGTGTAGAGAGGCCCCGCTCACTTTAACATGGTCAAAATAACATGGTCAGGGCTGATGGTGCTGCTGCTATCTTGGGGTGGTGCCAGCTGTGACTGACTGATAGTTTTCTGTTTTTCTTTAAAATTTTAAATCCATTTTATGCAAAGATAAAAAGGAAGAAAAAAACTACAACCAAATTTCAAAACACATCAATCAGGGGCAACAATGGTACATACATTGTGCATTGTTGGTAGTTTTCTTAGTGTAAGGTTTAGATGTCGCATTCTTCCTAGTTATTGTGCTGAATCAAGAGGCAGGGTTAGTTAATTTAGGAAGTCAGCTTCTTAGAAAAAAGCTACACAGGGCCCGCCCTGTTTGTTTCAGGAGACATGCACCCAAGTCAGAGGAACTGGGTTATGTTCATTGCAGCCCAGGAAGCAACAGTCTGAGAGTCACCACTGAAAATGGGGATGGGAGAGTTGTCCCCAGGAAGAGCCACTGACTTAGAAGAAAGCCTGGGAGGATTAGTAATATCGACTGTCACATGAATACCACTTTAGGACTGACCTCGTGCTGCACTGCTGCAGAGGAGACAGTTCTTCCCTTTTGGGTTATTTTATCTGTCAAAGGGCAGAGAGGGATATGCTGGGCTTGATGGCACACACCTGTAATTCTAGCACTCAGGAGGCTGAGGCGGGAGGGTCACTGCAAATTTAAGGCCAGCACGGGCTACATAGTAAATTCAAGATCAGCCTGAGCAACATGGTGAGATCCTGCCTAAAAAACAACAAACAAAAAAGGCCCAAGGCAGGGAGTGTGCCAGGGAGTGACAAAACTGCATGAGCCCAAACCGCATAGGCCCAGAGGCGCTGTCCATTGGCTGTTGAACATCCTCATTGAAGATGGGAGTGGTGGAAACTACCAAGGCATTTGAGTGGAGCTTTGCATATTGCAAAACTTGTGGAAAATGTGGCGTGAGCCTTGCATGGTGCAACCCTGGCTGGCTGGGTGATTCAAACAACGCACTTACTTTTCCTCCTTCCCAGCTGAGTCATGGAGAAGGTCTGTGAGCCAGTGGCTTTGGCTGTCAGCACCAAGCCAGAGGGATCTTTGTGTTGAGGGCAACAGGGATTTGGCCTTCCTGCAGTCAGCAGCAGCATCTGGGGCGGCATTTCACAGAGGAGGAAACGTTGTAATTTGTAACCCAGATTCTAGTGGCTGAACTGAGATTCCAGGGCTTTGGAGGGAGAGAACCATGGCTTTGAATCTCACCGCAGATGGTGTTGCTGGCGTCAGGAAGTGGTAATGAGGCTTCAAGGAAATGCCACGTGAAAGGTCCCTGAGCTGGCAGCCTAGCACACAGTAGGTGCTCGGAACATACTGGTTTTCTCCTCCTAGTCTGAATTCCAGTTAGACCAGCACTTTCGCCTCATGGGGAAAGTGCAGATGGTCTCCAGTGCAGATGGTCTGAGCTTGAAGTTCAGCATCATCACTTACTTTTAGTGACCTTAGTAAGCAATTCAATTCCAGTTTCCTCCACTTTACAGCAGGAGTTGAGCCAATGCCTGCCACAGGGAGGGTACCGTGTCAGTGATCATAACTGTCACTATTGGCCCTGGGAATCAATGACTATAGGCTCTCCTAGGTTCAGAAGCTGCTGCTCTCTGCATTTCTCTCATCTCTTTCCTCCCAATGACAGAGGCAGCCTGAGGACACAAAGCCTAATTATGCTTTGAGGACAAACCGGTGACTAAAAAGAGGGCTCTGAGGAAGTCTGGAGTTGCCTGGCTGTGTGACCTTGTTAGTCTTAGAGACCCAGGTTTAGCTCTCAAATCTATAAATCCCCTTCATGAGTGATTTTCCCCCACATCAATGGGATCATTTTTGTTCTTGGAGGTCTGCCGCTTCCTTAATCTCAAATCAGCCTCTTTAAAGGAAGCCAAGGGCTTGGATTTTGGGGTTTCATAAATAGTCACCTGAGCAGGCTCTGCATTGCTTTGCTGCTTCCTGAGAACCAGTGCTAAGTGTCCCAGCCCCAGGAGTGTATGGCATGGAATGAAACCAGCCATACTGTACTTTTGCACATTTCAAAGCCCATAAATTCTGTACCTACTTACATGACCATTTATATTGTCTGTCTGTCTGTCTGTCTGTCTGTCTTTCTTTTTCTCTTTTTTGAGACAAGGTCTTGCTATGTAGTTCAGGCTGGCCTTGAACTCACAGCGATTCTCCTGTCTCAATCTCCCAAGTGCTGGAATTATAGGTGTGCTCTACCACATGTGACATTACAATGCCATTTCTTACATTTTTCTGTACATTTTAATTTTCCCTCAGCTGTCCGCTCTGTGAGTGAGCTGCAGATTAAAAAGCCCGTGGCTAGTGTGCATGGAGAGACATAGAGGCACAGCTTTACTTAGGGACCTCAACATGCACGGCATCCTGGGAAGGGAGGCATCAGACTGCATACAGGAACATGGCTCATAGGAGTTGATGGGGGTTACGCAAACCAATGTGGGGAAGTCGAGATTGAATCCCAGTTTATCTTTGATGTGGCTCTGATTTTTATATATATATATTTATTTATTTATTTGATGCCAGGAATTGAACTCACAACCACGCTTTGCTAAGCAGGCTCTTATGCCGCTGAGTTAAACCCCCGTTCCCCGTGACTCTGATTTTTAAAAGGCCCTGAAATATGCTTAATGAAATAATAAACTTTCCCTGAGAATCTTGCCAAGATCTCAGCTTCTAACCACATCTTTCTACAAGGCTGGACTCACACAACCAGTCTGCCAAGGAAGTGACATTTTCCTGACACACCAGTCAACTGCCACTCACTCATTAGCAGCACCTATTTATTGAGCAGGCGCCTGTCCAGTTTACCAGGAACTGGACTAGTGTCAGACAGATGGCTAAAAATCAAAGGAGCAAGGGAGAGCGAGGGACCGCACTCCAGGAGGGCAGTCCGGGGAGGCTCCATGAAGACACTGCTGTAGATTGATGGTAAAGAACAACAGAGAACGTGGGATAAAGAGTGGAATAGTTAGAACTGTCATTGCCCAGTCTGGCTGGACTACAGGGGAGCCTGGCCAGCTCTGACCCCGCAACCACAGCATTAGGGAAGGCAGCTTTGTTTCAGGATTCTCGTTGAACCGATTCACTCAGGGGTTTGTGGTGGTAGATGTGGCGAGGGGAGTGGCTCTGTGGGTCTCTGAGCCTGTACAGCTCGTGTGCTGTGCTGCGTAATCAGTGGGGTGTGGGGCTCTAACCCCAGCTGTGGCCCAATCGGTTTTTGCGTTTATCCTTGCTCTATTAAATGCGCAAGTCAATGACAAGTGACAGGTTGCACAAAGTATGGCTTCTTGTCAGCCAGAGCCCTCAGACACTCAGACATGTCTGTGACTGGGATATTCGCATTAGGTGTGTTCATGACCACAGCATTTAGACCTTATGCTTGAGTTTTCAGAAAGGGCAGAAAGAAAGTAGAAAACAAGAGTTTAGTGGATTTCAGGCTGCCAGTCCAGCCTTCCATTCATCACACTTTCTGTTAAATACCTGTTTGGGGAGTGAAATAGAATGCAGCAAGCTCTGGAGTTAAAACTGTTAAAACTTCAGCTCTGCTGTCTATAGCTGTGTGATCTTGGGCAAGTTACTTAACCTTTCTGCTCCTCAGTTCCTTTCATCCCTAAAACTGGACCAGCATTAGACTCCTCTTGCTGGAGTTGTTATGAAGATAGAGACATTCTGTGGACAACTCCACACATCTATCTATGATGAGTATTAGTATATGCCATGTTCCAGATCTAAGCATTAACTCATTCTGGTTGGAGAGCCAGACGTTAGTTAAATAATCAAACAAATTACCTCACAGGGACCTGGCTTCATGTAAGGGATCGGAGAAAGCTGAGGAAGGGTGGCTCAAGCTCACTACTGAAGGATGTCTGCATTTACTGGTGAAACAGGGCAGCAAGGACATTCTGGTCCTGGAAGGGGATCTAACACAAGCTTCCTGTGGTCCTCAATTATAATGGAGCTTTAGGAGTTGGGCGTGGTGGTACACATGTGTATTCAAGCACTCGAGAAGCTGAAGCAGGAACCTTGCTGTGGATTTGAAATCAGCCAGGCTACATGGTGAGTTCATGGCCAGCCTGGAATTCATGGCAAGACCCAAAACAAAACAAAACAAAACGCCAGGAAGGAAACAAAATAAAACAACTCAACCACAAACAAAACCCAAAGGCGGCTTTGGATGAAAAGTAGAAAGGAAGCCAGCATGCCAGGTCCTGCAGAGTATGTCAGTGACCAGGAGCAGGCCAGCAGTCGGCCCCATGAGCAGCGCTGTGTGGGCCATGTTTACCCCTAATCTGAAAGCAGAAGGATGCCCCAGTGGGGCTTAAGCAGGGGAAGGAGGTGATCCAATCCCATTTCCCAAAGCTCACTGGCCTGGACACCATTGGGAGCCCTGATCCGGGGTTTTGCTGAGGCTCTCATCCTGGATGCCTCTTTGATGGGTGACAGGGATCCCTGTATGTGCTCAGGACCACTCCACCTGAGGGATGGCGGTGGGAAATGCTGCAATGAGATATATAAAGGTGAGGACAGCTCAGCTCCGTATTTATCGGCTTATTTGTTTATTTTTAATTTTTTTTTGAGATGTGGTCTATGTAATTCAGGCTGGCCTCAAACTCAAAGCGATCCTCCTACCTCAGCCTCCCAAATGCTGGGATTACAGAGTTGTACCACCACACCTGGCTCCTGCTACACTTTATAAGCAATTTTTATTGTATTTGCTTTGTTTTATTTGCTAAAGATAGGGTCTCACTAGGTAGCCCAGGCTGGCCTCAAACTCACAGGGATCCTCCTGCCTTATCCTCCCAAGTGCTGGAACAACAAGGGGGCACCAGCACAGCTAGTTTAAAGGTAATTTTTAGGAAGTTTCTGAAGAGTTAAGACTGCAGACTTGGCTTTACTATGAATGCTGTGTTTTGCGCATGACTTTATTTTGTTGGGAATGATAAAATGAGAAGAAGTACAGGGACATAAGTAACTCAGACCTGGTTAGTGGTGATTGAATCATTCACATTCCTCACCCAGGTCTGGGTTTATTTTGAGCACAGGAAAGCTGCCAGCACCATCCTCAAGGGACAGCATTGTTCACCTCTTCAGATTCATTGTGGGCTTGAGCTCAGGACTGTTTTGACCTCAGAGGTTTCTATCAGACCTTGCCTGACTCTTTTGTAAAGTTATTGGAGTTAAAATAAAAGATAAAGTATCTTAGATACGCAGTGCCTAGTAGATGCTCAAGAAATGATCGGCGGTTCTATTGTGTTTCTTGCCACTGTGGGTAAAATGTGACTTGTGAAAAAAGCCTGGACTCTATTGGGGCCACCTGTGTGATATTCTAAGCTATAGAGAACAGATTTTCTACCTACTTCATCTGTCCATCTGTTCATCAGCTTACCTACCCACCCAGCCACCTACCTATTCATCTATCCATCCATCCATCCATCCAACTAGCCAACCAACTTGTGGAGTCTCTTTAGATTGGCCTAGGAGCCAGCACCTGGAAATAGAGCTGAGGACTCTCACTTAACACTGCCCTCAACACAGAGGAAAATACATTATTAGAAAAGAAAAGAGCCAGGCATAGTGGCACACACCTGTAATTCCAGCATTCAAGAGGCTGAGGCAGAAGGATCACCACGAGTTACAGCCTGGGCTACATAGTGAGTTCAAGACCAACCTGTACCACATAGTGAGATCCTGTCCCAAAACAAGCAAACAGACAGACCAGCAACAAAAGAAGTAGCTATTTACAATTCAATCTCTATGTTTTGATTTGCCATGCAGGGCATGAAAGAGCCTCCCAAGCTCCTCTGAGATAGTGTCACCATCTAGGCAAGATTACCGTGGGTGCTGGGACCTCAGTGAAAGCTAATTGCTTCTCTGCCAGCTGTACTGAAGGAAGAGTGGGACTTCATGAAGGACTGACGTATGTTCCTGCACTGCTGGAGTCGGAAGCTGTTTTCCAACTGAGATCACTGCTGTTTGTTAATTTCTGCCTTTGTGTTGTGTACTCTTGGGAGTGGTATCAGTTACTACTGAATCAAAGTATTTCTGACCGCAAACACCCAGGTCATGTTATCTTCTAGGTCAATGGAGTTTGGACTCCAATTCTGATATAAGGTGTTTTAATTTGTTGTCATTTGTTGTGGTAGTGGTGTGTGTGTGTGTGTGTGTGTGTAGTCATTTTGCATTTGCGTGTGACTTCACACTACAGATGCTTTGGAAGTTGTGAAATTATTCACACAAAGTACTGATGCTTTCATGTTTGTCAATTTGATAACAACTTTAGGCTTCCAACTCTTACTGATGCAAGCTCTTGTGGTGGCAGGATGTGGAACTTTTTCCAGCTTGTCTCTCAGCTCCGGGTTAATAGATTCAGTGCAAGTAAACACTTAAGTAGCACACACACAAAAGTCAATATTATTGTATCATCTACCCCAGAGGTGGGAGCATAGAAACTACTGTGCATGACTGTGTCACTAGAAACGAGCCAGATGCAATGAGACTGCCAGCTTGAATTTTTTTCCTATGGATCACGAGAGTCAGAAATATGTGAGTCACAATTTCAACTAGAAGAGATATTTTGCTAGTGTCTTGAAGTTGGGAAATAATCTCTTCCTGGGATTTAGAAAAGACTGGAAATAGTAATTATGTTTCTTAGGAGGAATCTTTTCAAGTTGTGCTGTCACGTGGTGGCCATTGGTAACCGATTGTGTCTGTCTTCCTTAGCTTGGAATTGCGATTGGGTTCTTGGTCCCTCCTGTTTTGGTACCCAATATCAACGACAAGGACAAGCTTGCCTACCACATCAGCATCATGTTCTACATAATAGGAGGTGTGGCCACTCTCCTCTTCATCCTGGTCATCATCGGTAAGGTCATCAGTAGACTGAGAGGTGGGCAGGGAGGTGCAGTCGCCTTTGGTGGAAGATGGTCCTAAAATATCATAGACTTTCACAGAAAGTGGAGACGTCTAGGCTTCTGTCTTAGTTACTTTTTACTCATCGCTGAGACAAAATACCTGATGCCCAAAGTTGGGAAAGGAAAGGTTTATTTCTTACAGTTTTTGGAGATTTCAGTCCATACTCAGTTGGCTCCAAGGCAGGGTGGCATGGCAGGCCGAAGTTCATGGCGGCTGCAAACAGCAAGGCGGAAACTAGCAAAAGAGAGAGAGACACACCTTCTTCCTGCCATTACATCACATCCTGGCTCCACCCCCTAGGAGGGTGTAGCACTGACACCATCAATCCAAGCACTAGACAGTGAACCAGTCACAAATATACAATGCAAATACATGAGGCCTGGGGGCCACCGACATAAACCATGACATTCTATGGTCTTTCAGTGTTTCAGCCTGTGAAGTTTCCTCCAATACAGTGCTAGTTAGTCCCGTCCACTTTGTCAGTGGCTCAGTAAAGGTTTAATTGTAGTTAAACAATTCTCCAATTCTACTTCACCAGAATTCGGTAGCGTGATGAACCACCTGTGAGGTCCCACGGCATCAAGGAAGTGTACTGAGAACACCTGGCCTCATGTGGGTCAGAACACCTGATCCACAAGTGACCTACTGTATTAGTCTTAGTCACAAAAAAGGAGACCTGAGGGAAGTGATTAAAATCATTCAAGATTAGATAGACGGATTAGATAATCTTATTCAAGATTAGTTAGTGGCTGACTGGATTCAAATCTAAGCATGTCTAACTCCATATTCTAAATTTCTAAAAGAAACACAGTGTCTTGGTTACTTTTATATTGTTGCTGGGACAAAACACTCAACACCCAAAATGAAGGAAGGAAAGATTTATTTAGTTCACTACAGAGGTTTCATTCCGTAATCAGTTGGCTTCAAGGCAGGGTGGCATGGCATTGGGGCAACACTTCAAGGCAGCAGCCAGAGCAAAGAGGGGGAAAACAAGCCTCTTCTCCTCTCTTATATTGTACACAGGCCGCTCCCTCCAGGACAGGTGTATCACTCACACTCTCTGTGTCCTCCTCTTACACAGGATAAGGATCTTTACAAAATAAGGATCTTTGCTCTCTGTTGAGTCTCTCAGTTAAACTTCTAAATTTCTCAAGTTGACACAGTGTATCAACCGCAACGAGCAGAAATTTATCTACAAACACAAATAGTATCAGAAATCGAATGGAGACTACTCAGATGCCACATTTCTTAGACACTTTTTAGAAGAATTATAAATAATAGCTACTTGTCTTAGTTATTTTTCTCTTTGCTGAGACAAAATTCCCAACACCCAAAATTAAAGGAGGAAAGGTTTATTTGGAGGAAAGATTAAAGGAGAAAAGTTTGTAGAGGCTTCAATTCGTAGTTGGCTGGCTCCAAGGCAGGTGGCATGGCAGAGGGGCATCACAGAGGAGAAACAGTTTAGGGTGGGTGGAAGGCACTAGGCAGCCAAGTAGCAAAGCAGCAAGCAGCAAGTGATGACAAAAGCCCTTTTTCTGTCCTTTATATTACTGTACACCTTATGGAGGGTAGCACCCACACCCAGGGTGGGCCTTCCCATTATCCACACCCAGAACTACGCCAAGCCAATCAGTGGACTAATTTAGAAACCACATACCCTTAGTTCCAGCACCATACACTAGAGTATCACATACTCTAGATCCAGTCACCTCTGAAATGCCCCATAGGGCCTTGGGGGGATATTTAGACACAAGCTATAACACTGTTCATTATGGAAAAATCTAGAAAAGCATGAGGAATGGCCACTAACTTATCTATGCACAAATTGATTGCAGCCATCAATCTCAGGTAACTACCATAACATTTTATATGGACATACATTTAATCACAGAGGCATTTGATCAACAGAATTGTCCATCTCCTGTTTCTACCTGAGTGATGTCATGTAGGTGTGGATAAATTCAGAAACAGCAAAGTAGAGGTTTTCATTTTCAGTTAGTCACCGTCTAAAGGTTAACCGGTTTCTTTCTAATGCCTCAATATTCCATCTCATGTGTTAAAGGTTTCATTCCTGCCTGCTGGCCTCACCTCCAGGGTGAGATGGTTCTGTAACTGTGTACCTCATCTAACTGTTTTCACTATGTCACTGTTTCTGTGAATCCAGGACAAAAAAGGGCTATCTTTTAAAACTGGCAGAAGCAAAGTGTGGTGGTACACACCTGTAATCTCAGCACTTGGGAGGCTGAAGCAGGAGGATCACTGTGAGTTCAAGGCCAGCCTGAACTATACAGTGAGACCCTGTCTCCAAAAAAAAAAAAAAAAAATGATGAAGGCTTAGTTCTTTACAACTGAAAACCGTAAAGGTTCACTTCGTTTCAGCATTTTATTATCAAGCACAGATAGTAGCTGATTGAGTAAAAAATGAAAAATCTTATCTGATCTCCAACGTATGGCTGCCAAGGCCTTTTCTTTTCTTTCTTTATTTAATTTTTTTTGGTACCAGAAATCATACTTACAACTCTAGCTTGCCAGGCAGGCACTATAATGCTGAGCTATATCCCCAGCTCTTTTATTTATTTTTTAATTTTTTTGTGTGCTTTTAAAAACTCTGTTGGTACATTTTAGATATACATAATGATCACATTCATCACAGGGAATTTGTACCTGTACGTGATACAACTTGCTGCTACTGTTTTTCCTATTCCCCTCCCTTCCCTTTAACCCCTCCTCCTCTCCTTATTTATACAAGCTTTGTTTCCATTTTCCCTCCTTTTCTTTTCTTTGATTTTCTTTTCCTTTCCTTTCTTCCCCCCTTCCCTCGTTCCCCTTCCCATTTGACCATTTTCCTCTAATATCTATTACACATTTTGGCCCTTTGTTACAGTTTCAGTTTTTCACACCAGCTACTGGTGCAGAGCTGACCTTGCTCTTTCCTGAGGGAAGGGGCGAGCGAACAGCAGGACAGTGGGGAGGGGATCCTGGCGGGTGGAAGTTGTGGAGGAGGAGGAAGCAGCTCTGAAGTCAGGCCTGGCTTGTTTTCGGGGTGGGGACCCCTTTGATCTTCCAAGAGAGCAAACCTCATTTCCACAGCTTCCTCTCTCAGAGTCAGCCTGCTGCCCTTTCAGGAGCCATCACGAGGTGCAGGGGAGCCACGTGCTGCTGCTTACTTAGCCTCAGCCCTGGGACTGATTTGGCTGAATCACTAGTTAAACCAACCTGTCCCCTGGAATACTGAGTGGCACTCTGTGGTCAAAATAATGGTACCAGCTGCACTGAGACAGTGACAGAAGGAGTGGTTTTCCCACGTTCCTTCCCTGGCTCTTTGAATCAGAGTATCGGCTTGGAGGAACGTGGCTTGCTCTTGTGTCCTCCATGAGGCAGATAACTACCTGAAGCTGGCAAGCTAGGAATGAACGCCGAGCTTTTCCTGCAGAAGATCCTTTCCACTGACCCCGGAGTATTTTAGCGGCTGCCTCGGGCCAGACTCCGTGCCAAATGCAGGCAACACAGCCCCCACGCCCTCGAAGGAGGCCTGGAGCTCAGCTATGAACCGGGCCCATGCACCCCAAAGCTGCAGTGTCTGCTTCTTTCCCGGCCCAGGCTGCCATTGTGTTTCTTCAGTGTCTGTGGTGTGTTATTATGGGGCGCCTCGATCTTTGATCAGTGCCTGGGAAGGAAGCCCTGATTTCAACCCTCCAGGAGCTGTTAAGAAAATCATCCAAGGAGCTCGTGCTGAGCCTCTGAAAATGAGAAGCGGCTTCTGGAGAGGAGCCTGCCGAGCCCTAACCCCTAACCGAAGAACGAGCATTTGCTTTGGAGTCCTAGCTCCTTCCCCAGTGATGGAGCGCAGATTGGCTTGGGTGGGAGCACAGGACTTCTCAGTCACCTCCATTTCTTTCCCCTCAGTGTTCAAGGAGAAGCCGAAACACCCGCCCAGCAGGGCGCAGTCCCTCAGCTATGCCTTGGCGTCCTCTGATGCTTCGTACTTGAGTTCCATCGTCCGGCTCTTCAAAAACCTCAACTTTGTGCTGCTCGTCATCACCTATGGTAAGAAACAGATGTGGCCTCAGGCTCCCCTGGAACTGGGAACAGAGGTGCAAGGCCTGGTGTGTGTCCGTGTCCTCCTCCTCCCAAGTCCCAGGAGTGCACCTAAAGTCCTCCTGTCTTCAGAGGCCAGCTTTGCCCGAGGGCCTTCGAATGTGCTAGGAAGTCCCTGGATGGTCTTGCCTCCCATGCCAGGTTATCTCATCCTACCTGCGGAGATACCTCCCTATCTCATCCTAGTGTCACCTCTGTGAGGCAGGACTGGGTGAACTTTCCACTGCTACTTACTATGCCATTACTTGAACATCTTAATAGTTACCATTAAAAAAACAAAACATGTGCAGGTCTCTCCGGGAGTGGAATTTTCCCTTGTGTTATTCCTCTGCAGTGGCCAGTCAGGTGGATACTCCAGTAGTGATGAACGAATGAAGGAGTGAATAGATGGATGCATGTCTATGTGAATGTTGCCACCTGAATCATCCTCAACCAGTGCGCCCTCATTTTGTAACATTGATGCCTGCGCCACCCCCACCTTTTTTTTTTTTTTTGTCTAAATGCAAAACAAATCCTCCTTTCTTCTCATTTCATTTTCCTGACCTTTGGCAAGAGAAATTTGCATGCTTATGCTGGTGTATTAGCTTGTTCTGCTAGCATGTTCGCTGCATCTCCTTTCCAACTTTTTTTTTTTCCAGTACTGTGGATTGAATCCAGTGCCCTTGTACTGACATACATCTCCAGTCCATTTTTTTATTTTTTAAATTTTGAGACAGGGTCCTGCTAAGTTGTCTGTGTTGGAATCAAGTTTACAATCCTCCTGCCTCAGCCTCTGCAGTGCTGGTATTACAGATAATACACCACCACCCTAAGCTTCCAACTTTTAATAAAGACAGTAGCATCAGAAAATGGTGACATCAGAGGGCCATGGCAGCCCATTAAAGCACATCTGCCCATTAGGTAAACATTTGGCCATTAATCAGTGCTCCTCATTCAGAAAGTTACAGATCCACCCAGACACGCTGACCATTTAATCCACTGGTTAAAGTTAAAATTCAGAGTCAATTAAGTGTGCGACTACTCAGTAACCCATGAAACAAAGGAATGAGATTGGCTTGGCAAGACTTGGGTTTTTCTTTAATTGTTGTTTTGTTTCTGTTTTTTGATACCAGGGATCGAACTTAACGACCTTGTACTTGCTAGGCAGAGGCTTTGTGCTGCTGAGCTAAATCCCTGGCCCAGAAAGACTTGTTTTTATTGAAACGCCATTTGACTATAATTTCATGCCTCTTTTAGGCCCACAAACCATTGTTTTATAGCAATGGCATTTTGTTTTAATTCCCACCACAGCCGAGTGAGATAGACTGAAACTCATCAATACTAGGTAACTAGACCACGTTCACGCAGCTTTAAAACGGCAGAGCTGGCCTTTGGATTTGTCTAACTCCAAAGCCTGCACCCTTGAATGCCTGTTCCATAATTGCCTGTTTATGCATTCCTAGAATTGTGCCCAGGGTTTTTCCTTTTGGGCTTATCAGTGCCCTTTATTTTAAAGTGTTTATCTGCTGGGGCACTCGATAAGAGATGTTGGCTATCCTGGTAGACAAGCAGTTCTTTTTCATTTTATTTATTTATTTATTTTTTTCTGAGACAAGGTCTCGCTATGTAGTTCAGGCTGCCCATGAGCTCACTGTGTCATTCAAGCCGTTTTCAACCTCACGGCAATCCTCCTGCTAGGCAAGAGTGCTGGAATTATACGTGTGTGCCCGTACCCAGCCATAAGTAGTCCTAAATTTTCCAAAAATACACAGAGGTGAGTGACCTTTCATCTAGACTAGTTCTAGATTAGCAGATTAGTTTTAAAAGTTTCAGTTCTCCATTCTTGTTCCTTGTAATTTCTCAGTTTTCTCTAAGTATGCCTCTGTACTCATCTATAAAGTTACCAGCACTTAGAGACATCCAACTAAGGAAGTTATGAATGGCCCATCACAGGAATGTATTCAAGCATATATGGGACCAACTCATGGTGTGGAGGTGTAGGGCAAATCACAGGCTGTATAGATGGAAGTGAAGCCAGATGGACTTTGGGGTTCCTTTCAGTCTCGGGATGCTGTGACTTAAAGAATTACACTTTTTCCTAAAGTGAAATTTTTGAGTGCATTGAACTTTGACCCCTATAGGCCTTACTACACTGGACAGTGGTGCGTTAGAGGCCTGGCTTGGGGTTCTGGAGTGATAAAGGCTTAGAAAATATTTCCTTTAGCCAAAGATGATGGTCATGGTGCCAGGGATCAGTGAGCCCATTCCAGAGCCTGAGATCTGTACTAGAGGCTCTTGATGGCAGGGCCAGGTCCCTGACCATGGAAGCTGGACAGAAGGACAAAATGCTCTGAGACTTGGGTTGCTTCTGGACACTGAGGATCTCAACACTAGGCCATACTGCGGTGAGCAAAGCAACTCTTTCTTCTCTTTCGTGCGGCTGGTTGCCTGTAGGATTTTGTTTTTTCCAGCCAATACGAGGAATGGGACCCAGGGGCACTCTACTGCTGAGCTATATCTCTAGCTCTTTTTATTTTTTATTTTGAGACAAGGTCTCACTAAATTGTCCAGGTTGGTTTCAAGCTTGTGACCCTCCTTCCCCTCCCATCTCTTGAGTAGCTGAAATTACAGAGATGTGCCACTATGTCTGGTGCTTATATGACCTTTAACCTGGCAAAGCAGTTTTAATCTTGTACTTCTGGACATTCATCCTTATCTATTTGGTTAAATTATAACACAGGAAATAAACAAGAAGCACCTCTTGAATGATAGAGTAAGGATCTTAGAAAACCTGCTCCTCCATAACAGCAGCAAGAACAATGGAAAAAATAATTGTCAAAATATATATATTTTTCACTTTTCTTTCTTTCTTTCTTTTATTTTCTTGAGACAGGGGCTTGCTATGTAGTTCAGGCTGGCTTTGAAATCACTGTGTAGCCCAGGCTGGCCTTGAGTTTACAGCAATCCTGCCTCAGCCTTCCGAGTGCTGGGATGTGTGTGCCACTATGATATATGCCTGGCTTAAAATCAATATTTTCAAAACTCTCGACCAAAGGCTTGCAACAATTCGAGTAATGTTTATCAAGAAGCTTGGCTGAGTGTCATCAGGCGTAGGGCTGCATGCCTGTAATCCCAGCACTCAGAGGAGGATTGCCATGAATTCAAGGCCAGCCTGAACTATATAGTGAGACCCTGTTTCAAAACAAAATGTAACAAAACTTTAAAAATTCAAAAAAATAAATTAGCATAGCTTTAAACTAGAACTACATTTCACCTCTGGGCCTCTGGAAGTGACTGTTTTGCATTGACAGAATGTATTAGTAATTATCTCAAAAGCCTGGAAATATTCCAGTAAGAGCGAGCTTTGGATATTTGTACATGCCTCATTATAGTCAGAGAACCATAACCCTTATTCCCATGGCAGAGAACTGGGCGAGGGTGGCAGAGCCCTTTGCCAACAAGGAAATGATTTTTAGGCTTCATCACAGATGGGAAAATGTTTTTTATTAAACCACTGCTGTGTGCTGGGCGCCATGTTAAATGCTTTATATGCATTAGCTCATTTAATAATTCTCATTTATTCATGAGAAATCAAGACTGCGAGATTTAGGCCATTGCTGGGAACTGGACGGCTAAGGAGCTTGGAGTACAGGTGCCATTTCTCTGGCTGATGCAAAGGCCAGCTCCTGACCACTGCAGCACTTTGCCTCCTGGGAGAGAGGACCCTCCTGGCCACAACGCCTGGGCTGTGCGCCCCACTTGCCTGAGATCCGTATCCCAGAAGTATGTCATTTCCTTGGATTCAGTCCTCCTGACCAGTTACCTGGAGGCTGAATACTTCTGAGAAGACGCAGAGTGCTGGGGGCTTGGTGGGGTGACAGGATTTCATGTGTCTAAAGTTTGTAATCTCAGAAAGCTGACATTGAGCCCTTAATCCAAACAAGACTCTGCTTGCCTCTCCCATTATCTTAGCTCTCAATTAAAACAAAATGAAGCAAGGAAAGCCCAATCTAAATTCAAAGAGATGCTTTGTAATCCCCGCAATTGCCTCCTCCACCCGGGTTCACTTTCCACTGCTTTGAGCACAATTCTCTGAACATCGAGTTACAAGGAGGAAAGAGCTGGAGAAGCTCAGTGGCAGAGTGCCTGCCACCGCGGCCTGGGTGAGACCCTGGGCATCATCCTTAGGACTGGGAAAAAAAATCGAAAAGGAGGAAAGGTTTATGTTGGTCACAGTTTCAGAGCTTTCAGTCCCTTGGCTGTGGGCTCTTTTATTTGGGCCTGTGATGAGGAAAATCATGAAGGGGGTCTGCGTGGTGGAGCGGATTGGCAGCCAGGAAACAGAGAGAGGGAATGGTTGGCGGCCGATAGCCTCTGATAGGTGCGCCCCCAATGGCCTAACTTCCTCCCCACTATGTCCCACCTTCTGAAATTTCCACCCCTTCCTAGTGGACTATAGGCTGGAAGCCTTCAACACAGAGCCTTTGGGCACTTCCAGACGTGCTGGCACATGCCTGCAATCCCACAGGGGAGGCTAAGGCAGGAAGATGACTGAGCTCAGGGTCGGCTGGGGGAACCTAGTGAGTTCAAGACCAGCCTGAATACGTAGGGAGACCCTGTCTCAAAAAGAATAAATACTGTAAATAACAATAAAGACATACAAGCATGCATCCAAATTGCTGCTGTGTTAATGCACTTGCTAACTTCCAGCATCCTTTGGTCTGAACTGGGTTTGACTGGGAAAGGAGTGTGTCTGGTATGGACAGAATCTCCAGCGATTTCCCAAGGGCTTCCCAGGCTGCTGAGGCAGCTACTGCAGGCTGAGATGCAGCCCTAACAATGGACGCCCAAGGAAGAAGCGCAGGGTCTAAGAGCTGGACTTTCCACTGCACTCTGGGTCTCAATTTTAGAGTTAACACTGAGAGGTAAAGTAAAGATTAGCCAATTAAAGTTGAATTTCAGGAGCATAATGTTTTCCTGTACTAACACTTGCCCTGAAATATGGGGGCTTCCTCATGCTGAACTATTGATTTACTTATTTTAAGTTCAGGTTTAACTGGGTAGCTATGCTGGTTTTGTCTTGTTTTCTTCTAGGTCTGGCAATGCAACATAGAGAGGAGGAGATGGGTTCGGGCTCTGAACTGCTGAAATGCCATGGCAGTTAGAAGCTGCTGCCCACAGAGTGCTGTCCCTCCCTCGTTCCCTTCCTCCCTCTCTTCCTCAAGGGTTGGCAATGCAGGAAGACTCCGGGCTGGCACCCAGAGTTTCACAAGTTTCCCGGTGTCTGGGCACAGGGCAGGGCTGCCCAGTGTGTCAGGAGTGGAGCAGAGAAGGGTAAAGCAAGGATTCCTGAGAAAATACTTCCTGGGGCTGCTTTCTCTCTGTGCGCAGGTCTTGCTGTGACCTGACTTCCTCTGGTGTCTCATCTACACCCTGACAGTACCTTGCTGAGAAGGCGCTTGATCTGGGGGCCCTCTAGGGGTGCTTCCCATATCAAGCCCATCTCCCCCAAACTGTGCTCTGATGTCTTTAATGTGTCTGGTCTGACCTCCAGGTTTGCTTTCCAAGGTTCTTGAGTGCTTTGTCATTACCCTATGCATGTCAGCCTAACGAGGGGCCTCTGTGTTCCTTTCAAGATCCTGGTTTAAGAATGAGCATATAGCTGGCCGTGATGACACAAGCATGCAATCCCAACACTCAGGAGGCTGAGACAGGAGGATCACCTGGAGTTCAAGGCCAGCCTAAGCTATATAATAAGTTCAAATCAGCCTGAATTATATAGCAAAACAATAGCAACAACACCCCCTGCCACCAAATAAAACAAACAAAATCAAAAGTCCTTCTGGAGTTTCCTGGAAGCTTGGCAAGCTGGCCTCTTAAAAAATTTTTTTATGTGCTGGGGCTGGTGACCCATACCTGTCATCGCAGTACTTTGGGGAGTTGAGACAGCGACACAAAATTCAGGCCCAGTTCGGGCAACTCAGTAATTTAGCAAGACCTTTCTCAAAATAAAACATAAAATGGGCTGGGGATGTAGCTTGGTGTGAAGGCCCTGCGTTTAATGCCCTTTACCACAACAAACACTCAAGCATTTCCTTCTAGCTAAGGAAGGACAGAAAAGGAACTGAGTAACCAGAGCCCAGAGATGAGATTTGGGATTGACGTTTTCCTAGTACTACAGTTGGGATCTTGAGTGGCTTCCGAAGGTCCACCATATGTTCAAAGCTTGGTGGGCACTGGTGACATTATTGGGAGGTGATGTGCCCCTTATTAGTGGGACCTTGTAGAAAGAGGAGTGAGGTCACTAGGGGGTCCTTGACCCTGGAGCTGCGCTGTCTTTCCCTTCCTGTCCACCCTGAGAGGGCTGTCTGCTCCTGTACATGCTCCCTGCCATCACGGTGACCTTGCCACAGCCCCAAAACCAACAGGCCAACGTGAGCTGAAACTCCAGCTAAAGCCAACCTTTCATCTTCAGCAGTTAATTATCTCACATGTTTTATCACAATCACCCTAGCTGACTAATGCACCAAGCCTCCCCCGGGAGAGACATTTCTGGGGTGTTAGAGTCCATGAGTGTATGATTTTCTGAACTTCTAGAAATTCACATTCACAAAGTCTGGCAGGGTGTTGGCGGGGATTGATTTTGCCTTGCAGAAGAGTTGAGAGCCTCGGACAACCAAATTACCAGGGGTTTTACGTCTGCTCTTCAATATTCTATGTTCACTTATTCCCAAATGCCAGGTATGGTGGTGCACACCTGCAAATACAGCACTTGGAAGCTGAGGCAGAAGAATTGCTGCAAGTTTAAGGCCAGCTTGGGTTAATAGCGAGACAGGGTCTCACCATGTAGCTCAGGCTGGCCTTGAGCTCACCATGTAGCCCAGGTTGGCCTCAAACTCTCAACAATCCTCCTGCCTAAGCCTCCTGAGTGCTAGAATTACCGGTGTGGGCCACCATGCCCAGCTGGGTGTCTTTCTTTGCTCCAGTCCTCATGTGTGTTGAGGCTCTGTCTCTGTGGCTTGTGACCCCTTCCTTCTTCCCCTCTGGGGCTCCACCTGAAGCTGAGGCTCTCTGGGAACATCTCCAGCAGGGTCAGGCCAGGCCAGTGGCTGAGTGAGGGGCAGGCAGAGGGCAGGAGGTTGTTTCCCGCCCTCTCCCTCCCACATTTCAGCCCACCCTCTTTCTGGGAGTGTCTCTTGATGGCCCTCTGGACTCGGGAATGGAATTCTAAGCAGCTGGGTGTGTGGGATGAATGGTCGTGAGTCTGTTTATGAATGAGATGTTGTTGGGACCCTCAGAGTTACCATGGCACCAGCCTGGCAGTGTGGTGACAGTGAATGACAGGTCTGAATTTGTTGGCCCTGGGCTGTTCAGGAGTCCTCATGGATCTCAACCTTGGCGTGATCTGCTGGGAGAGGCTGGAATTGCAGTAAACTATTCAGTGACCTGGTTTTGGGATCATTTGTTTCTGAGAATCAGCTCTGTGAGGATGTAGAGTAGAGTGATTAAGATCAAGAACTCTGGAGCTTCAGGCTCTGGGTTCAAATCCAACTCCACCACTTAATATCTGTGTGATTTGGGGGGTAGAAAAGCAGATTTTATCCCTTTTGTAGGAGAATTTGACCTTTACCTAACTCAGTATCTGTTTCCCTAAGTATGTCAGCTACATTTAGGCAGCATTGCTTGTGGTAAAAATCATCTCTTGTAGGCTGAGTGTTTGGTGGCGCACACCTATAATTCCAATACATGGGAGGCTGAGACAGGAGGATCACCATGAGTTCCAAGCTAGCTTGGGCTACAAAATGAATTCAAGGACAGCCTGAACTACATAGACTTTGTCTCAAATAAATAAATAAATAAAGGCTGAAAAGATCCTTGGCTGGCATTATGGAGTGACTGGGTTTGGTTTTTAATTCTATGTGCATTCCTCTCGTCTACAGAGTGGGGTGTTAACATTTCCAAACTTCCAGTGTGCTTATAAAGATTGTAATGTGCTTATCTCAGTGTCTAGCACAAAAGACAAAGTATGTGCTGCTGCCGCTGTCACTGCCATCTGTATCATCGTCGCCACCGTCATTAGAAAGCCGCTGGCTCTTCCTCCTTTGGGTTAGGTCCGTCTCATTGTCCTTGCCAGCTCACTGCGTGGCTTTGTGGGAGCCCGGTCCTCTCAGGATGCGAGTCTTCCTGCCTGCTCTGGATGTTCCTTTTTCTTTTTTAATGAATGATGAAGCAGGACACCAACTAAATGCTCTTTGAGGTGTCTTGTAGTTCTCATAGTCTATTTTGGAAAATCTGGAATCAGAGACATATATCTTGCTTCAGAGAAGCAACTGGTGGGGTGCGGAAGGAGGAGAGAAATGACCTGCAGAGCTGGTCTTGGGTGTGGAGTGGTACAGAGAGGGGACAGGGTCATCAGCAGGAGGTGGGACGGGTCTGACTCAGGCTTAAGACAGAAATGTGAGCGAATTCGAGTCGGGAGCGGTGCTGCGCAGAGCCTGAGTATCCAGGGTGGGCTGAAGGGATCGCAAGGCGGTGGAGAGGGGCTCAGAAAAGGTTCTGTGGCCGCTTGGTTGTACTGAAGTGTTTCTCTGAGAACTGCAGTGTGTTCTCACAGCTCCCTGGGCTTTTCTTCTGTGAGGACACCACTTGGGGGGCACCGGGCTGGGGGTTTCTTACCCCCTTAACAGCTGAGGGAGGGTGGCAATGGTGGCAGGAGAAGGCTGACTAATGCTGTGTTTCTCCCTCCCTCCCTCCAGGTTTGAATGCCGGTGCTTTTTATGCCCTCTCCACTCTGCTGAACCGCATGGTGATCTTGCATTACCCGGTAAGGGAGGCCCCTAAGCATGCCAGGTCTGGAGACAAGGTTTCCAAGTCTGTCTCTGCCAAGGCAGCACTCAGTTCCCCCTGTGGGTGGTGTGCTTACAGGATTCAGAGAGCATGGCTTTCATTCTCACCCTGCCTCTGGTGGCATGAAAGGCAATGGTGGTGTGACAAGCCAGCTGACATCCCTGAGCTCTCTGTTTTCTTCAGAAGAAACACAGTTACCTCTCATAGTACCCTTAGGGCTGGAAAATAAGTAATATCATTTATTTGTGGATCTCTCACTCTATATCACATTTATATGATATCATATATCATATAATATATATATACAATACATGCTACCCAGAAAAACACAATATTTAATTTGAGCTGGGCACAGAGGTACACGCCTGTAATTCCAGCACTTCAAAGGCTGAGGCAGGAGGATTTTTGAGTTCGAGACCAGGTTGGGTTACAAAGTTAGCTCAAGGCCAGTCTGAACTGCATAGTGAGACCCTGTCTCAAAAAGACCAAAAAAAAATTAATATGCAAAATGTGGGCAAGGTTTAATTTTGAAATCTTAGTTGCTCAACTGAAAGTAATTTCTTTGTTTGTTTTTTGAGACAGGGTTTCACTGTGTAGTCCAGGCTGCTCAATCTCCCGAGTGTGCTGGTATCCCAGGCACGTATCACCATGCCCAGCTCAAATGAAAACATTTTTAAAATGCTTGCAGAGCCAGTGAGGGCTGGAGGTTGAGAAAGGGATGCTGAGTTATTGTAATGCAAATATTAATTAATTAATTAATATTATGTTTTGTTTTGTTTTGTTTTAATACTGGCAATTGAACTCAGGATTTTTCACTTGCCAGGCAGGCACTTATGCCTCTGAGCTATATGCCCAGCCCCAAATATTAAATATTGTAATCCAGGTATTGTAATGCCTTTTCTGATATTCCTCACAATTCAGAAACTTATATTTGTAATCCCATTATTGGAATCTCGGCGAGTTAATTCCATCTCCAATGCAACCCACAGCGAGAGTAAAGACACCAAGACATACTCAAAGTTATGAGCATCCAAGGGGTCCTAAATCCAATCCAAGTCAGGATGTGCAGACAAAGGCCTTGACCCAAGGCCTCTCCCAGAATTTATTGTCTTGTAAAGTAAGGAGTGGCTCGAGGATGAGTGACAGGGAGGGTGGCAGGGGCTGCATGAGTAACTACCTACCGAGGTGGGTAGAAAAGCACCTTTGTAATACTCAAGGAGATAAGCAGAAAGTCCAGTCTGCATAGCTTGAGTGGGACAGTGTATGAATGAATTTAGGAGGCTGTTGCTTCAGTTTCTGATATGTAAACTGTCTGGGTAGTCATGGCCTCTTACTTTGAGGCTTGTACCCAGCTGACTGACCTTTCTGGAGCTGAGTGGCTCTGCTATCCTGCTGTGTGCTCAATCTTGTACAGAGAGTGCTATGCAAGGAAACAAGAAACTGTCAGGTTGGCTTCAAGGATTACATACCAGTACTTCAGGTAGCCTTATCTGCATCACTTACAACCAATTAAAGGGAGAAGGGAATAGCATAGCCCACTCTGTAGGTATCAGTATATGGAAATAAGATCTGATTTAACTAACGCTGCAGCAACTATTCTGCATTCAAGGAGAGGTGCCCAGTAGTCTTCTACACTGAGTGTCCTGGAGTCTTCTTTTGAAAGAACTAGAATCAGATGCTTCCAGAGCAGGAGGCCACTGTGGCTAAGGGCTCTAGCTCTGGAGTTGGCTTGAGTTCACATTGCTCCGTCTTTAATGTGTGACCTTGGACTCCTCGATAAATCTCCCTTTGCCTCAGTTTCATCATTGTACAATAGGGTCCACTGACTCCTAAACTTTTGTGCGTAATTGTAAGGATCATGCGGTTGGAAAAATCTCAGGCACGGTGCTCAGCTTATAGTAAGCATTCAAAAATATGCAGCTTTATTTTTCTTCTTCCTTGGGTACTGGTAGCTAAAAAAAAAATGTAAGAATGAACTGAGTGTGGTGAGACATGCCTATAATCCTAGCACTCTTGTTGACTGAGGGAAGAGGATCACAAATTTAGGTCTTGCTTGAGTGATAATTTAGCCAACTTAGTGAGAATGTCTTTAAGAAGGAAACAAAAAAAAAAAAAAAAGAAAGAAAAGAAAAAGTCTGAAATCTTGTACTCAGGGAAAATAAGAATCTAAGAATGGAGTATTTGGATTCTGATCCCCCAACTGTGAATGGAAATAATGATTAGTAAGATCACAGTGTTGCTATAAGGATTCAATTATTTTTAAAAAATGCACCTAAAATTGGTTCCAAGAACAGAACTTGGTTCATTGTCACCCAGCGCTGAGTCACACACACACATACCCCAGGGTTACACTGCAGGGAAGAGCGGCTGTCCTCGGTTTCCTCCCAGGCTGTCTGCTTCTGGGCTGTCTTTTGAGCTGGGCTCTGAGTTGCTCACCTTTGCACTTTCGTCTTGTCCTGTGCCTTGTCCTGACACCTGGTGATCTTTGGGATTTCCCCAGGGGGAAGAAGTGAATGCTGGACGAATTGGCCTGACCATCGTCATTGCAGGAATGTTTGGTGCTATGATCTCAGGCATTTGGCTGGATAAGTCCAAAACTTACAAGTAAGTCACCACTCCTCTCCGGCAGAATTGGGGACCCATCTTTTGAAATGATGCATTTGACAGCAGTGCAGCTCAGCTTGGGGTGTCACATCAAGGGGTCTGAGGATCCAAGTGAGTAGCTCAATCTTATCTTCTCCAGCCTTCAGTTTCCTTAATTACAGAGTGAGGGATACTCCACCCAACCTGTGGGATCTTGGGAAGATTAGAGATGGGAGCACAAAAGCCAGCACAGTGATTTACTCCATCCCTGTCTGCCCAGTAGCTTTGTGGAAGGGACAGGTGAAGGAGAAATGAAAATTGTAGAAAAAAAAAACAAAAGAAAAAAACTTTCATGTGGGTATGATGGCGTGTGCCTATAATTCCAGCACTCAGAAGGCTGAGGCAGGAGGATCACTATGAGTTTGAGACCACCCTGGGCTTCATAGTGCGTTCAAGGCCAGCCTGAACCCCATAATGAGACCCTGTCTCCAAAAACCTCAGCAGTTGTAAAAACCTCGACAGTTGAAAAGTTTATGAAACCTCAAAGAGAGGAGGTGAGGATGGGATTCCACTGCCCTGTTCCTGTGGCTTCTCCTGACCTTGTGGGATTAACCCAGTGCACAGTTTGTTGTATATATTTGTGTTATCTCGCAGATGTTTAGATCTTGTGGATTAAACTTTGTGACATGCCTTGAACCCAAATGCCCAGGGTATTAGTATCCCAGACCTGCCTCACACATGCTAGGTGAGCAGTCTACCTCTGAGCTCACCCCAGCCCTCCCTGCCCTTCTTGCTGTGACTTTCCCGTGTGCCCCATGTGTTGGATGCTCAGTTAACTGGGGCTGATGGAACAGCTGCCCCAGTTATCCCGTTTTGGGCTGGGGCAGTGTTCCCTACTGTTTTAAGGCCTCCAATGTTCCCAATGTCTGGAGGTGACAGACAGTGGCAGACTGTTTTCTGCCACAAAGACTCGCTTCTGGCTGCCCTAGTCAAAGGCCAACTGAGGCCACCCCTGGAAGATGTGGCTGCCTGGCTTACCATGGGCTTGTAATTATCACTGGTGGAGCTTGGCCGCCAAAGCGTCTCTGCCAGTTGTTAGTTGCTTGCTTCGGCCAGACCAAGAGCAGAGAGGACTGGCCACCCCCACAGCAGGGAACAGCAGTATCCTTCTTCCAGGGCTTGCCCTGCAGCAGAAGGGAGGGATTGGAATGTCACTGAGCTGGGGTGTGGGCAGCCAGATGAATCAGACAAATTAGAAAATACAGCAAAAGTTCTGGGAAGGACATTTTCTTAGCCCTTTAGAACCAGACGTCACCAGCTCCTAGTGTCATTTGATGTCTAAACCCAGTAGTTTCACTAGCCCTTCTTCTCCCTGTTAAGTACCTAGGCAGAGAGGACAGTTCTCAGTGGGCTGTGACAGTTCTGTGACCTTGACATCTATCTCCATGTCAGTGTCTTCTTCCAAGGGCTCCCAGATTCATCTTCGTTGTTGTGAAGGCTAGAAATTGGGTGCTGAGGTCAGTTTATCTCAGGCTAGAATTAGAAATGGTCTTTCTGACCTGGATGTGGTGATGCACTACTGTAATCCTTGTACTCAGAAGGCTGAGACAGTGGATTCCCATGAGTTCAAGGCCAGTTTGGGCTGCATAGTAAGCCCAAGGACAGCCTGCACTACACAGCAAGATCTGGTCTCCAAAAAAAAAAAGAGAGAGAGAGAGGAGCTGTGTTTCCACAAACATGGCCCCAAACCGTTAGTATCTGGTGAGTTTGTGGAATCACTGACAAAAGCATCTGTCCTTGAAGATCCTTTGTGGGGTTTGGAAATAGAAGGAAGGACCAGGGTGAGGGAATGAGAAAGCTTCTCTACCCTCAGCAGCTGCTCTGAAGCACCACGGGGAAGTGGCATCCTCTGGAGACTTTGGCCATGATCTTTTCCAAAGATGCAACCACATAATAGTGTTATTCCCACCTACAGCAGTAGAAAGCACTGAAGTTGCAAGCCCAGTTCTGGATTCATATCCCACCTGTGCATTTATTAAGCCAGTGACTTTGGCCCCAGTTTTCTCATTGGGAAACTTAGGAGTGGTCCCATATTTCCTGCAGGATTTTCTATAAGGTTGAGTTGAAATCAAATGCATGTAAAGTGTCTGGTGGAATCTGACGCCCCGTCAGTCTGGCGTTACTTTAATACACTGTGGTGCGCTCCCTGGCCCCCCACCTTTTCTGGTCTCAGAGATGTGTGAAGGCTTTCGGCTTTCACATCTGGGTCTTTATGTTCAAGGGAGAGGGCAGGAGGATATGCTCGGTGGTGAGGCCGACAGAAGGAGGAGCGCAGGTCTCCTTGCAGGGGTCAGGGCTGCAGCAGAGTCCTTGCTGGGCTCCATGGGGAGAGAAGTATGTGGAGCTATACAGCGGAGCAGAGCCTCAGCACTTGCTGACTGTACTTCTGGGGGAAATAAAAAATGGAGAAGGTAATGGGGAGTGAGTGGAGATGTCTCACTTTGGCTTTGGAGTCCAGCACTTTGGAGTTCAAGGCTAGAGAAATGTCCTCTCTTAGTTCTGCTGTCTGCAGCAGAGTAGTTCCGATTCAGCAGGAAAAGCTGTGCTGGGTAGGCAAGCGCAACTGGAAGAACCTCTGGTGACAGAGAGCACCTGACAGTCACATCACTGCCCAGCATTGCCCAACAGGAAGTCTGAGGGCAAAGCTAACAAGCAGCATCGATCACAACCTGCACAGTCCTGAACATCACTGTCGTCGCACTGCGGCTGATGTTTGTCTGACTTTTTTTTTCTGGTGGAAGATAGGAGAAGGGAAGGGCCACGTGCATGGTCCCCATAGATAGGAGGTACCATAAGGGGCAGCTTATGGAGTGGGTTCAGGAGGAAAGGTGCTTGCCTATAGCAGGCTAAAGAGGAAGTAAACCTTGGGTGATCATTGGTTCAGTGTTCGTCACCTTCATAGACAGCTGACTCTATGCAAAGTCCTGGCACATTGCAGGGAGCTTGACAGCCAACAGGTGCTCACCAGATACTTGTGGATTGAATAAATGATTGGGCTTGTTAAAGTCCGAGAGATATAACTCAACTTCTGTGCCTCTGCTTCCAGGGAGACAACCCTGGTGGTGTACGTCATGGCTCTGGTGGGCATGGTGGTCTACACATTGACTTTGAACCTGGGACACCTGTGGATAGTGTTCATCACTGCTGGCACATTGGGGTGAGTGTCACCCCCAACCTGTTAAATTGGAAAGCACTGTCCACATCTTCTAGAACTGCCAGTATCCCAGGATACAACAATGAACCCCCTTTTTCTGCCTTCTTGCTGACCTCAGGAGATGTGGAAAGGGTTTCTGGGGGTCTTGGTAATACCTGTGGCACTTCAGGCAGCCTGGTGTGTCCTGTTGGGGTGGAGTGAAGCATGAATATACCCTTCAGGATCTCTGGGATGCTAGGAAATGCTCAGAGTCCCTTTGAGCTTTATTTGGAATAGAACAGGGTCGTCGAAAACACACAGGGCTTGGAATAAAAATTGTCCAGGTCTCAGCTTGACCACTGGCACGTCATTTAACTGTCCCAAGCTTCTGTTTCTTGAAGTGTAAATGAAGATGAGTATCCTCATTCTAGAAGAGTTGAGTGAGATAATAGATTCAAAAACAAGCGTAGAACAGACAAAAGGAATTAGGACTGGAATTTTCTAGGCCTGATGTATGAGAAAATATTGGCAATAGTTCGCCTGTCACCAAGGCCTTTGCTCCCTGCTGCCCAGTTATTTTCCTTTGATGTGAGTGTGTCAGTGTGAGTGTTGTGAGTATGAGTGTGATGGGGTGACGCTCGCAGTACTCAGTCTCAGCAGGGTGCTCTGCCCTGGAGATGCTGCCCCAGCTCTGGGGACTTCTCCCAACTCAGAGCCGTGTTCCTGGGCCATGGTCTCACAGCTGAACGTGGAAGGCACAGGCTTCCTTGCCTCTCTGTAAGTGCCACTTTGCCACTGAGGCCAGAGAGAGAAGCATGGGACCCGCTGAGCACAAGGCCTGCACTTGTGCATCATCCTGGTCCGCAGGGATATCCCTTTCCTTGGAATAGCCACCTAGGGGATGGACAGATTGTCCAAGGCTTAGGGACGGTGGACAGAATGTTCTAGACACCTTGATGGGAAAGCAAAAACAGGAGAGGGAGACTTAAGGGAGGTGGGCACCCCATCCTTGCCCTGGAAGCTCCCTATCACCTTGTTTCTCTGATCTGGACTTCAGCTTCTTTATGACTGGCTATCTCCCGCTCGGGTTCGAGTTTGCCGTGGAGCTCACATACCCCGAATCAGAAGGCATGTCATCTGGCCTCCTCAACGTGTCTGCACAGGTAGAGCTTCTGTCTTCTCTTTGTTCCCTGGCTAGTTGGGCTGGTATTGCACCGTGGCAGCTCAGTTGTGCCCAGGGGCCAGTTGACTGCTCTTCTTTCCAATCTTAACCCTTCCCTATGCTTCTCCAGATATTTGGAATCATCTTCACCGTTTCCCAGGGCCAGATTATTGACAAGTATGGAACCATGCCTGGGAACATCTTCCTGTGTGTGTTCCTCGCCCTTGGGTCGGCCCTCACTGGTGAGTTGGGGCCTGAGAGCCAGATGAGGCTCAGGATGCTCAGGGGCAAGGCAGTTGGCCAGTGTCTTGATCAGATGGAGAGCACACACGCAAGGATAAATCTTTGTGAGGAAATCTGTTTGGGGGGCAATAACACGCTTTAGTTGAATGAAGTTGGGCTGTGGAGTCAGAAGGGCCACATCTGAATCCATTCTGATACTGATTTCCCTGGCCCTTGACTTTGGGTAAGTGGGCCAACCTGAGGATCCTTAGCTTCCTACCCTGTAAAAGGAGAATTGCTCCTGATTGTTAGAGCAATGTACATAAAGTCTCTAGCAAATGTAAGTGACCTCAAAGTGTCATTATTGGATTCTGCCTCGCAGGGAGAGCAGTGATCCCTGAACTTTACCAAGTTGTGTGGCACCAACTTCCGGGCTATCTGAAGTAGATTTGGGATGTCTGTGACCTTTAGGAAAGCAAGACTTTCCCTCTAAGGAGTCATCTACTTGATGACTCTGGTTTTTTCATTTTCAGCTTTCATTAAGGCAGATCTCCGGAGGCAAAAGGCAAACAAAGAAATTCCTGAAATTGTGAGTATGTGGGAGCTTGGTGGGGACAGGATCTGGGCCCTGGGCTTGTAATGAGGACATGACACCAACACCGTAGGTAGGGCCAAGGGAGTCCCCACAGGGACTAGTTTTGTGGTGGCTGTGAGACCAGATCTCTTCTCATAATCATGGCAGCCTCAGGATTTCCTCAATGGATGTTCAGCATTGGTTTTCTGTTACTCTTTTCTGGACTTTTCTCCACTTCTTTCCCTCCTCCTGGCTGCCCTGATGTGGTCTCTGGAGCACCTCCCTGTCGTTGCCGTCTGCTGACTGGCACCCTCGGATGCTGATCCAAGTCCTAAATGCCTGACTGCACTGTTGTTCATCTTGGGTGGGAGTCTGTCAGCGGCCCTCTTGGCGTGTGACAGCCCTTACACAGGGTCATGGGGATGGAGCCAACGTGTTGCCAGTAGGGTTCTAAACGGACACGTCAGGAAGGAGACTATGATGCCAACGTGGCAAGGAGAGCACCACGAATATGATCTCAAACTGAAAAATGTTTCCCATGTGCTCTAATCAGCTAGGCACCAAAATGTTAAGGCTCAATTCTGGGTGAGGGGCTGGGGTGTCATTCAGTGGTAGAGCCCTTGCCTAGTTTATTCGAGGCCCTAGGTTTGATCTCCGGCAGATGCTGGGGGGAACAGGGAGAAGGGAAGGGGAGTCACAGCTGAGCAAGGGTAAAAAGAATTGCAACTCCGTGGAGTAAAAGTAGGATATTTCTTACTAAAACATAAAATAAAACTAACAAATTTGTTATGAAACAGCGTATATTCTTTGTACGAAAAAACCAGTGAATATAAAGCTTAAAAAATCACCCTATACTTTCCATTATCTAGAGATGCTATTATTTTATATTAATTTATGTATACCTATGTCCACATATTTATACGAATATATTTTAAAGCAAAAGTAGAATCTGTTTATCTTTTTTAAAACTTACTACAAGCATTATCATGCTATCAGACTTTTGCAATGTATAATGACTGCATAGAGTTCCATTATGTGGATAAGTCATGGTTTGTTTAATCGTTTTTTTTGTCTGAGTGTTAAGGTTTTTGCCAAGGGTTGTTACTGACACATTGAAAGGTGAGAAGTTTCCAATTTAGCTTGTGATGTGCCATGCCAAGCGACATGAGATTTTGCCAGATTTTCTTTATAATCTATGTTTATGCTGGTAGATACAGGCAAACAAGAAAAAAGTAGAAGTCAGCTATAATTCTACCTGCCAAAAGTACCCTAGGAGCCTCATAGTCCATTTTCCAATGCTATAAGCTATGGGTTTGCTTGTGTATGTTCTTTTCTACTCTATATATTTGCTTAATGTAGCTTGACAAACTTTCCATACAATTACACTCTCAACTTCAACTCTGTTTCCCTCTCCCTCTCTCTCTTTTTCCACATATATCTATATCAAAACTGTCTTCTATAGCATTTCAGTTGTTCCAGTATTTCACTATTCTTGCAGCCAGATCCTTGTGCACATAGTCCAGGTTTGTTAATCAAAGTGGGCTGGAGTTGCTGGCTCAGTCTCCTTGACTATTGGATATTAGAGTAACACTGGGTAGAAACAGGACCCTAACATTGCAGTAGAGGAGTTTGGCTGTCCTGTGGCCCTGGCTAATCCACTGTGCATGTCTGGACCTCACTGCATCTGAAGCTACTTAGTATTAAGAGAAAATCAGTGTCATGCCAGGGCTGCCACCAGGGAAACCATGGCTGTTGCAGAGCATCCCTCTTCTGGAGCCCTGTCATTCTACCCCCATGGTGGTCAGTGTAACTCAGAGACCTGCAGACAAATGCACTGTCAGAGCCAGACACAGACAGAGCATGCTGCAGATCTAGCCAGATCTGTCTTCCTGCACATCAGGGAGATGTACGGCTTGGCTAAAAAGAAACAGAACGGAGGCAGGAGTAGCGACCGACCTTGACTATGAAAATTATAGTTTGGGTTTTCATTTTTCTTCCAGCAGATAGACAGTAGCTGCGTTTTCTTCCATACTAACCTCTATCTCTGTGATTTCAAGGCAATGGCTTTGGGGTGGCAGGCACGCATGCATGCATGGGTGCATGTGTGCATGGAGAAGCTGAATCACTTACCTGTCAGCTGCCTGAATGAAGGATCCTCCTGGCTGAGGCTGACTATAGAGCAAAGGTTATCAAGCCTAAAGTGGGGAAGGTTGTATTTATGCAGCTGTTGCCCTTGCGATAGCCTGGCCACGAGATGCTCCTGGGGAAGAAAAACAGCATTTTTGGCTGGCCTCTAGCCTGGCCCTGCACATGTTCCTCTGGGCCTGAAGTGGTGCTGGCTGTGCAGAGCTGGGACTGTGCCTCCTTGCTAATTAGAAGACACCTCATAGGAACAGGCAAAGTACTTCTTAAAACAGCAGGCAAACATCCAACTTGACAGTATGTGCCAAGGACCCCCATGATTTCTAGGCTGTATTTAATTCTAAAACCACCTGACAAGTGTGACCGGGAGGTCTCTTCCCTGTGTCATCCCTTTCTGAGGAATCCAAGGCCAAACTAACTTGAAGTCTTTTTTCCTCTGCATAAAATATGAATATATTGCATTAAGTTTATATATGCAGTTATGCATGTGGCCTTTAAAAAATTCTCTTTATAGCTCGGCATGGTGCATACCTGGAAGCCCAGCACTCAAGAGGCAGAGGTAGGAGGATTACTGCAAGTTCCAGGCCAGCCTGGGCTACATAGTGAGTTCAAGCCAGTCTGGACTACACAGTGAGACCCTGTCTCAAAAACAAAATGAAACAAAACAAAACAAAATGACACCTCTTTTACAGCTGGTTGGTGGTGTGTGGAGGTGACTTCTTGGGCCTCAGAATGGGGAGGGAAAGTGGGCTTTTCTTCTGCTTCCAACCAGCTGAGCTTGGGTCGATGTCTTCTGAGTGGGCTGCTTTGTGGTTGTTGTGATGCAATAGGAAATGGCCTTTTTGCCTTGGGTGAGTGGCACCGGTGGGGAGCAGTGCTTGTGGAGTGCACTTAGGCACAGGCCAGGGGCTGCTGTCTGGTTGGCTGTTTTGCTCTTGTGGATACTGAATGGCCCCTGGCTCTGGCCTACTGATTTGAGTCAGGGCCAGGCAGTTGCTCCAGCTGGGGCGGAGTCCTGTGCCTTTTACCCACAGCGCTGCCTGCCTGCTTTGCCTTCCAGAAAGCCCAAGAAGAGGAGGACAGCAACACCAGAAAGGTGCCCACTGTCATATCAGAGGTTCATCTCTGACAGAGGGACAGGTGGCAGTGACTCAGGGAACACGAACACCCCACCTCTTCACTCAGCTCAGCTCTCACTGCCAGTGCACAGGTCTTCATTGGAGACGCTTTTGGAGGGCACCAGCTGAAATATTTATGGCTTGCATAGTGGTGCCTCGACCTCTGGCAATCCCCGGAAAGCTCGGTGGCACCTTTCATCCAACGCAGACTGGATTCCCACTTGCTCCCTTCACCTTTGAGGAAGCTCATGGTTGGTGGTGTCGGGAGAGGCTGGTGGAAGGTCCTGGAGTCTTCTGGTCTTTTCCCCTTGTCTTCTATCATCACCTTCACCCTTATGGAGAATGCTTGCAAAATTGTCAATGGAAGAAAGTTTATTCAGGATGTGAAATTTTTCTAGTGACTTAAAGCTTCACCGGAAGTCCAGTTCTTTTTAAGGAGAGAAAAGCTGCTCTGCCTGAGGGTCATTACTGGGTCATCAGAGGGACTGTTTGACAACTTGCATTGGAGCATCCCCACAGGGCAACTCCATTAGGACCTTTGGGATCTATCTGCAAATTCTCCTATGAGTTGATCAGACCAAACATTGACAAACTTGACCAATGTTTTGTTGCAGCCATAATGAAGGAACTGACTTGGGAAGGTTAACTACCTTGAGTTGGGGTGGAAAGGTAGTTTTCCTACAGAAGAAGTTCCTGTCCAGATACTTCAGTGTGTCCTTGGCCACTCTGTGTGCCCTCAACTGGACACTGCACTCGGACACGGCCATCACCTAAGCATGTGTTTTATCTCGAAGGAGCAATCACAGCCAACTGCACTGTAAACGTCACTGAAAATGAAATCACCATCATTCCACTCTCACAAGTCCAAAGCTGCTTCTGAGAGATGAGAAGACACGGGTGGCAGGAAAGGTGCTTCTTGAAATGGGCATTGTATCTGCTTGCTGGAACATATCCCGCCTTGGGTGGGGATAGATCGCATTTACACACTCACCCGCACCCCCTACCTCCTGATAGCAGAGTGTCCATCAGATAGTCTACATTTAAATATCCAGTTCAAGCTGACCTCCTCGCCTGCCTGGCCCGCTGCCTGCCTCTTCGCATGGGCTTCAGTAGTATCTCCTGAAGCAAGAGGAGTTTAGTAATTTCTCCTGCGTGTTGAGCAGCTGTGGCGTGAATCACTGTGTTATGCGGCTTTGGCCACAGTCCGGGCCTCAGTGTATCAGAGCGGCCTGGCTGGCTGGGTGCTACTGTTGGGCCTGAAGGGACCATATGTGTGTATTTGTGTAGAGCCAAGCAAGGGACAGGAAGCTGTGTATGTAACAGGAGTCTACTCTTACGGTGATGGGAGTGTTGGAGAAGGGAGAAACGCCTTCCTTTTTGACAGGAGACAGGTTTGTTCTTCAGCCTCTCAGAATGTATTAACAGCATGTTTACTGAATTCATGGCTTTATTTTCAAAACATAAGTTGTATTTTCTGTTTGTGATACCATTTTTTGAGGCAATAAAGAGTCCTTGAAGTGGTCTGCATGGTCATTTGGCGGGGCAGCGGCAGCTGGTGGCAGTCCCGTGAGGGTCTTGTGTGTTTCTGAGGGCCGTGTCTGAGGTGTATGGGGGAGGCTGGAGTGGGGCGTGGTGATCAAGGCCGGAGGAGCGGGGCTGCAGCCTTGCACAGGAGGATCTACGTCTTCTGCAGACGCAAGTGTTTTATTTTTAAAGACCTACAGTCCCAGCTCTACTGGGGAGGCTGAGGCAGGAGGATTGTTCAGTTTGAGGCCAATCTGAGCAACATAGGCAGTCCCTGTCTCAAAAGATAAATGAATAAAAACTAAAGATGTAAAGGTTTCTGTCTGCTTATGTGGGATACTGCAACTCAGTGACCAACAAGTGACCCTGGCCTCTTCCCCCAGTATCCACTGGGAGTGCGACTGCTGACGAGACAGCCCACTTGCTTCTGGCTCTGCCTCAAAGGGTGGCCGAAGTGTTCGTCCTGCGATCGTCCAGGCCATGCACCAGCTTGCTCTGGCCGGAGTCCTCAGCTTGGCCCCAGCATCCGCAGTTCTACTTTACTGTACTTCCTTCTGAACTGTCCACTTACTGCCGCTCCTCCCACCCGCATGGTGCCCACCTTACACTTGGGGCGGGATAGGCTACTTCGATCTGTTTCCTGTACATTTCTTCCTTAGAGTTGTACTATGTCTGTGGCATTCTAGCACCATGTTTACTAGCAAGTCTTAGTTGCAGTAACCAGCAGTAACTAGACAGTCTGATCATACTTCATGTATTTAAAATTTTTATTAGTACATGCTTGCAATACATAATTACATTCACTATGGGGTGTTGGCACATGTACATATCTTTTTTCTTTTCTTTTTTGAGACAGTCTCACTGTGCATATTAGACTGGCCTTAAGCTCACTATGTAGTCTAGTGTTCTCAAATTCTTGGTGATTCTCTTGCCTCAGCCTCTTGAGTGCTGGGGTTATGAGTGCGCAACACCACACCTGACTAATAACACATTTTAATTCTTTTTACCTCATCCCCTTCTACTTTAAATCACCTTTGGAGGACTCAAACTCAAGCCTGGGCTGTTAAGACTAAACACTCTACTTACACCACGTCTAGATCCATGCTTAGAGGGCTACATTTTATACTTCGGTTCTTTTACGTGGCTTCCAGGTGGATCTGCACTCAAATGTAAACTTTAAGGTTACTGCTTCTTTTACTGCCTCCTTTTAACAGTGACAAAGAGATCTTACCTGGAAGCACTTTTTCTAGAGCCAATACTATTGGGGTTTGCAGTCTGGAATCGCTGTACCCTCTTTGGCACCATAAAGGAGCCTGAGGATGAAGCCAACCCAGCCAGGCAAAGCTGAACCACAGGGGAACCAGAGCCGGAGTCCAAATCAAACGATTCCTGAAGACTGCGACTCATAATTCCTTGGTTGTGTCAGCCATGTTTTCTTTACTGTGTAAGGTAGATTTTGTTCCTTTCATTTGAAGAGCTGATGGACTGGGAGCGTAGTTCAGTGCTAGAAAGCTTGCCTCAAATGTGCAAGGCCCTGGGTTCAGTCTCCAGCACTGCTGGGGCTGGGGAGCTGATGAAATCCCAACGTATTTAAGAGTAACTTTTGCTTGATCTTCATCCCCCTGCCAGCCTCTGCCTCCCTTTCACTTCCTCATGGGCTAGTTACACTCAATTTGCTCCTCGGACAAGACTCTGCTTTAAGTTGCTGCTTGCTCCATGGGAAGTGCCTACTTCACGTGTCAAGACGTCTGACTGCAAGCTTTCAAGTCTCACCTAAAATCCCAACACCTCAGGGAGAGGTTTCTGATTCCTCCATATCCTCTTGTTCAAAATACCTGGTTTTCTGTAGGGTTCGTCTCCTTGTTGGAAGTTTTTATGGCTCACTTGTGGATTCTACTGCCTTGACTAGTGTAACCCCCACAAAAGCTGGGTTTGCTTGTCTTACTGATTTTTCTTTCCCAAGTGTCTGGTATAGAGACACACTAAACAAACACTTGCTGAAATAACAGGTGGCCTTTCCAGTACATGTACTGTGTGCGTGGCCAGCCAGGAAGAGCCATCTTGGAGTGTGCAGAGGGAAGCTGCTTCCTCCAGGGCATCACCCTTGGGGTCTAATTGGCTCCCTTTCACCGTCATGCAGCTGTTCTTTCTGTGCTAATTCTGTTTTCTGTCTAGGCACCTGCAAGAATCCATTTCTTTAGGTAAAAGTAAGAAAGGGTCCTGATGTTGAGCTGTGCACTTAGAACCTTGAAGATGGGAGTGGAAGATTTGACTTGAAGAAATATAACCAGCTCAGCGTGGTGGCACATGCCTGTAATTCCAGCACTCTAGGAGGCTGATGCAGGAGGAGGATTGCATCAGCAACTTAGACCTTGTTTCTAGATAGAGACAGCACAGGCTAGGGATGTAGCTCAGTATAAAAGCCCTGATTCAATCCCAGCATGGGGGGAGGGGGGAAGTAACTGACAATAAGAAATAGGTGGTGTGGGGGCAGCTGGGCTTACCTGACTCTCCTGAAGCAGTGGATCTGAGCAGACAGAAAGCTGTGACACTATTACCCCAGGCTCAGGAAGGACCAGGCTGGTCTTGTCTTACAGGATGTCGAAGTACAGGACTGAGCACAGGAGAAGTTTTTGTTTTGTTTTTTTAATTACAAAATCTGTTACACGATAACAGCCAACTAGAAGGTCTAAAAACAGCCCGGACTCTCCTAGCCCTCCTCCGCCTGTTGGTCTGAGGAGCTGTGGTTCTGCTCGAGCCCTCCTTGGAAGCACTGCCTCTCCTGCCCCCAGCGCGGTTCTGGTTCCCAGTCTTGGGTCTGGCAGCAGAAAGGAGCCCGATGCATGTGGATCACACCAGGAAGCAGCCCTTGGTCACAGCCGCTTGGGGTGGCCAGCAGCTTTAAGTTTCACAGTTCCAGGTTCCCAGCACACGAATCAAATCAAGGAATGTACATAAATAAAAACCAGCAGAAGCCTTTTGGAAAAGGGAGCCCAGAGGGTAGGGCGGTCGGGGATGGAGGAAGGAAGGACTCGCTGAGCTTCTGAGGTATGGCAATTTCTTGACTCGATGGTGTTAGGGAAGTGTCCACTCTAAAATTACCTTTAAGTCATCCAGACATGTGATGTGCTTTTCTGTGTGCATGATACATCTTAAAAATTATAAAATCGAGAACAAAACCAGAAAAATTTACAGCAGCTAAAAAAGGTAAAGGGACTGAGGATGGAGCCAAAAAAGAAGAGAGGATGAAGGGAGAAGACAGCAGAGGTGGAAGATGACGGCGTCCTGCAGGTGGTAATGCTGGCCTCAGTTCCTCTTCTTCTGCCTGGATACTGGCTCTGCTTCCAGGTACCGGAGCCCGACCAGCATGCCCAGGATTGAGAAACCTTAAACACACAGAAAAGATGACTGGGGGACACAAACTCAGCCTCTTTCCTAGAATTCCCAGACAGCCTCAGTGCTGGGCCAGCTGCTGCAGGTCTAGGGTGGTTGGGGTGCTTACTTGCTACCATCAGAGGTGCCAGGACGCCGATTGTGGGAGCTGCAGTTCCGAACACCAGCAACTCAGAGAGGAAGTGGCCCAGGGCGAGGAAGAAAGTCCAGAGCGTGATGTGGTACAGCCTAAGGGGGCAGCAGAAACAGGAACTAGAGTTACTGCTCATTCAGTACAAACTGCAGAAAGGGAGATCTGATACCCACGAGTGATGACTGTGGCCTAAAGGAAAGCACACTTGTTCAGGAAAGCACCTGGCTATTTGATCCTATCACTCTGCTGTCATCTAGGGTGAAACTAAAGGCTTTTGAGGCTGAGAGAATGGTCCAGATACCCAGAGGCCCCGGGCCCTCTGAGTCTTGGCCAGGTGGAGAACCCTGCCAGGGCCGTGTGGAGTCTGGACTGGGGCAATCCTAGGCAGTGCAGACAACTCAGGGTCAGTGACGCTTACAGACTCTACCTGTGCAGCTGGTGGACCTGTGTGAACTGGTGGCTGTCCACACACAGGCAGTGTTTCTATGACAGACGCCACAGAATGGATGTCCTGAATAGAAAGCAGGGTGCGTGGCATCTTGGGGGTTTTGAGATGCTCTGGTAGCACAGGCGAGTTATTTTGTATCTTAGTCTTAGAAAGGTGGTCAGGAGGTAGGCATGGTGACAGTGTCACAGGGTGAGAATTCAAACTCATTCCTCAGCTCTGTCACGTAGAGAGAAGACAGGCTACTGGCTATCATTTGGGTTGCTGATAACATTTTTCTTTCTTCCTTTTTTTCTCTTTTTTGAGTCAAAAGTCTTATTATACAACCAAGATTGGCCTTGAACGAAGAGATCCTCCTGCCTCAGCCTCTAGAGTGCTGAGATTACAGGTGTGCATCACCATGCATTGCCTGTGACATTTTTCTAAACTATGAAATTAAAAAAATTTAAACATATAAATAAAAAGTGATATTATAATGACCCCAATGTAATCAGTATCCAGCTCCATCTATCTTAGCATGTGGATATTTTTGTTCATTTTTCTTCTAAGTAAAATATGACAAAGAAATAAAGTGTGTCAGATGTGGTTGTACGTGCCTGTAAGTAGGAGGCTGAGGCAGGAGTACTGCCATGAGTTTGAGGCCAGCCTGAACTACATAGTGAGACCTTATCTCAGAAAAACAAACAAAAAGAGTCTTGCAGATAACAGTTAAAGCATCCTGTGTATCATTACCCTGTCTTGATCTCCTCCATCCCTCCTCCCCAGAAGTAAATGGTTTTATTATTCTGATGCATGTTTTAATACATTTAGAAAATAAGGATGCATGTGTGTTGCTTTTGGTTTTCACGTTGGTAGGGGGTGGGGAATAAGATATGCACTCGCCAGAAGTGCCTAGATCAAAGTCCTAGGCTAGAAGGGCTGGCAACGGCAAGTCAGCATTTGTAGTTGCCCTGTATGGGTGAAGGGAAAAGCGAATAGGTAAGAGAGGTAAGGTGAATCACCTCTGCTTACTGCCAAGCCCAGCAAACCGAAGGTGTACTCCTTAGCCCTAGCAGCAATTCTTTGCCATGGTAAGGGTTTTTTAAATGATTATTCAGTCCTCCCTCTTAGTTACCTTGAGACAGAACAGCCATCTTTATCATTTTATAGATGAGCAGACCAACGTGCAGAGAAAGTAAATAATGAACTTGTTGCTATGAAGCTAGTTACCAACAAAACAGACCAAAAAATGCATTTTCTTGTTTTTGTTCTTGGCCCAGGCTGTTTCCACTAAAGCATACTGCTTCCAAAAATACGTATCAATCTAGGGCAAGTAACTCACAGTTTCAAGTTAAAAAAAAAAAAAGTTGGAGTGATCAGAGGGCTAATAGCCTTCCTTCAAATCCCACTTGCGCCTGTCTTCTAAAGTTTAAATTAATTGGGTCTCTTAAGATTTAGATCTATAAAATCTGGAATGAAAACCACTACCTCCTAGGCCTGCTAGAAGGAGGCTTAATCAAGGTTATGGAGGCGAAAGCTCCTGACATGATTAGAGGGGGCTCTGTGAGTATTACTGCCTCCTCTTTTCTTCAGCTGCTGAGAACTTGCGTAAGACAAAACTTCCATGTAAGCTTGGCATTTTGAGTCTCACCCGGTGGACTGTGAATTCTGCAAGCTTTCACCCCCTCCAGTGGCCAGATTAGGATATGGCATTACTTAGCCAGGAGGCTACCACTGCCTACAATCCTCCCATGCTGACTTACTCCAGGGAGAGGCAGCACACAGGTGCCTTCCCCGCTCACCTACTGACTCTGCCTAAGCAGACATCAGCTTACTTGTTGGGTCCTCTTTTCTCATGGATTTGACTTGTGTTCACTCTTGTGTAAGAAACAGATGTGTGGGTGACCATTCTAAAAAGCACATATCAGGGCTGGGGATGTAGCTCAGTGGTACAATGTCTGCCTACCATGCACAAGGCCCCAGGTTGTTCCCAGCACCACAAAATAAAAAAATAACTGAAGCTAAAAAGAACATACTGCTATCCTACTTTAGCAGAAGAAAGACCAATTTTTTTTGTCTCTTTTTCTCTTTTCTTTTCTGTTTGTCTCCCTAGGTAGCCTAGGTTGACCTTGGACTCTTGATCCTCCCGAGTGCTGGGATTACAGGTGTGCACCACGCCACCTGACTGAAAGGCTTATTCTTTAGTAGTGAAAGTAGGGGGGCATGATGCAGACTACTGCAGTTTGCTATGTCAGTTCCAAAGAAATTTCAGATTTGGAAGACTTGTTATGTCTATTATGTTTTTTAGGCCCAGGAGGAATGGAGTCATTGGTCTTCTATTATCCACATGATAGGCTAATGCAGTACCCATTTCCCACAAAAGGATGCTAAAGTTCTTCCTTCCCTTACATACGTCTTGTTGTGGATGTCAATGGCACAGAAGCAGCGGATCACAGATGAGAGCAAGGTCCAGATCCCAAAGGTCCGGGCTTGGAGGCCATTCACTGTGTAGTAGAAAAAGCAAGAGTGTTGGGGGGGGGTAGAGCTCCTTCCCGTCTCCTCCTATTTCACAGGGGGTTCACAGGAAGTAGCTGAGCCTGACCTCCCCTTGGCTGGGCAAAATGGAGCCTCTGGTGCCACACCTGGGGACTAGAAGGAATGGAAGGAAATTCTAGAAGGAGAGCTGTCCTGATCCTCTTCAGATGTCTACATCTTGAAACCCAACAAAGCACCCACTTAGGCAAATAACTCCTAGAAGTAGCTCACATTGCCTGTTCCTGGAAACCTAGGGAGTGTGATCTGGACACACGCTGTAGTGGAGCAAGGTTCTATCTCTTTGGGGTTCTCTGGGGAAACACTGTTCTTGCTGGCAACATTCTGACATTGCTGTATTAAACATCTTGTCCTCAAAGTATGTATTCCACCATAACTTGACGCTGGTCACTTAATTACAATCAACTAAGGGAGTTTTTAAAAAGTACTAAGGCCAGAGTACTGGTCCAATTACATTATGCTGTCTGGAGTTGGCCCTGTCATAAACATTTTCTAGAAACTCTCTGCTGGGTGGTTTAAACATGTAGACACTGACTTAAGGTGTCCAGTGTCCTGGAAATGCCAAAACAGTGAAAGCAGTGATACTTTCCCTGCTGGCTTGTCCCTTGCTAAGCAAGGCAAATCTCAAGGGACAAGACTGACAACTGAAAGATCTTTTAATGTTTACCTGGACTTTAAGGATAGTCTGGCTTTTGGAAAACCAGATAGCTCTATCAAATCACAGCAATGAAGACTTTCAGATAGTAGTGAGAAAAAAAAATCTAGATGCCAACCAAATATCTGTGTTAGTCCTGGAGGGCTACATTCTTCAAAACCACCTAGATAGTTTTTTGAGGAAAAGGCCTTACAGCAAGTCCTATGGCCTCTGGGCTTCTCTGTCTCAAGATTCTTTTTTTATTGGTACATGTTTACAGTACAAAATGATTGTACTTCTTAGGCACAGTTGGTACATACACATAGCACATCTTAATTTTTTTTTTCTTTCTTTTTCTTTGTTTTTTGGGACAAGGTCTCCCATTATAGTATAGGCTGGCCTTAAACTCCCTATGTGGCCCAGGCTGGCCTGGAATTTATGACAATCCTCCTGCTTCTGCTTCCCAAGTGCTAGGATTATAAGCTTGTGCCACCAAACCCAGTTCTCAGTCTGCAAAGGGCCAGATCAGATAATTTTTAAAATCCTGTGTACATATACAAGGTTCCAGGACAATCTGAGGGCAGAACTTGAGGGGAAAAAGAAATTTTTTTTTCCTACTCACTTTTCCAGGTTTTTTACTCCTGTTATATTTGAACTGTGTTCAAAATAAGCCTTAGCCTACTTAATTTCATTTTATACTCAGATGTTGCAAAAAAGTGAGCTAGGTCAGATTCTGAATCTGGGTTAGCTATAAATGTGGCAGAGAACTCTCAGCCGCAATGAAACAGCACTGCAGCTCAAAGCATCCCCCAAACAGCATGATGAAGAGCATGCAGCCGTGTAAACACACCTGGCAGAGAGGTCGGGCAGACAGAAAAGGTCGCTGTGTGCATTCAGAGGGTTTACTGTGGCAGACCAACTTGGAGGGATTTGGGGTATCTGCTGTGGGATTCCATCATGGCTTGGGAAGACTGGGATTGGTAACTGTCCACCTACAATGTGGACATAAACCACGTGTGCCATGACCTGATTTCTGAAGGGGCTTGGAGATACTATTAAAAGCTTCTTTACAGCTTTTTCTAGTCAGGTACCTCAGAGTCACGGAATGAGGACTCCTTCTCCTTAAGCCATCTTCTGCACACACTAACTGGCTAGGGCAGTGTGAAATGGATGAACAGCTATCCAGAGAAGCTTGTGAGGAAAGGGTTCAGTGTTCTTCACAAAGCCTGTTACCCCTGTGGCTATCAAAGATTAGACAGCCTCGGAATCACCTGGAAGTTTTAAAAGTTAGATTTCTGGTCCCTCCTAGGCTTAATACTTAGATTCCGAGAGGGAAACAGGTAGCTTATACCTTGTCCTTTGTTTGTTTTTAAGTTTTCTAGGTGGTTCTGGCTTGGCTGAGGTCACTCCTAAATAGGATGCGGATCTTTGGCTTCTTACCGAGGTTGGGTTTGCCAGTGTAGAGCTTTTCATAGAGGAAGGAGTGGTCTCGGAAGCTCTGGAGCGTGTTCCCCATGGCTATGATGGACACCATGACCAGCCAGCTTCGTAACACATTCAGGAAACGGCTCATGATGACCCCCACCTCCGAGGGTGTTTGCTTGGAAACAAAGGCAGAGCATGTGTCACAATGCAAATGGTACCCTTTAACCAGAAGCTCTCTCACTAGCCTGTCAACCTGTGTCCCATTTATGAAGGCTTTACTAAGCTTAATTGGCCAATCACTTACGAATTCTTCTCCAAATCCTTTAGGCCCATCCACTCCCAGTTTTCTTGACATACTACTTTTTTTTTTTTTTTGAGATAAGATCTTGCTAACATGCCCAGGCTCGCCTCAAATTTGCAGTTTTCCTACCTGAGGTTACTGAATAACCTAGGTTAACGTACCTCTCTCGCTTCACAGGGCTAGCTTGCTGCCTGGGAATATTTAACCTGAACTGAAGTGTAGTGACCTTCCACTCAGAGTGACAGAGGTTAAATGATACAAAGGGTGGAAATGACAAATCTGGTGGGGAAAAAGTAGAGAAAAGAAAAGGAACAGCAGAAAAGGTGTACAAATATTACTATAAAGCAATGGAATGGAATTCTGTGTAAGGCTTATGGAAATTGGTCTCAATACTTAGTCACACTAATAGTGGTGAATGAATAGTATGCACTGTACTGTACTATGTGGCATAATACTTGTCCAAGTAATTTCTCCAAAATATAGTATTACCCTAAATGAGAACTCTTTTCTCTCAGGTAGAATCAGTGCTCTAGTATCTTTGCCTTTTTGCAAGTGACTGAAACAGGTCCTTTCTTCCTCCCTCCCTCCTCTTTCTCTTCAGAGTACTAGGTATCAAACCCAAGGCCTCATGCTGGGAAATATTCCCGTTGTGTGTGTGTGTGTGTGTGTGTGTGTGTTTTCCTGACAAAGTTTCACTAAGTTGTCCAGACTGGTCTTGGGTTTATAATCTTTCTCTCTCAGCCTCCCAGAGTCTATAGGTCTATATGGGTCTATAGGTGGATGTCATCACACCCATTTCAAAAATGACTATAAATATACTCACAGATACCTGCTTGGTTATTGACTACACATCCTTCCAATGCGACCGAAAACTTATATATTTGTAAAACCTATGATGTGATGCATCATTTATATCTTTGGGTTTTCTCTGTTCTCCAGATACATCATGCTTCATAAACTAGAAAAATCTAAAAGCTAAAAATAAACAAACTTCTGTGACCTTAGAAATAGATTACATGGCAAAAGCAACACTCTTGGTATAGGTTGCAACACCAAGAAAATAACAGTAGGTATTCATTATTGGGAATGTCCATTACTCACTGTGCCAAGCACCTGACATATTACTATCTCATTTAACCCTTACAAAGTAGGTAGATACTATACTTATTTTATGAGAGTTGGACAGAGAGGCTAGTGATTATCTTGAGGTTGTTCTGCTAATATATGATAGAATTAAGGCAGAACCATCGTCTTTTGGACTCTGTACTGCAATACTACCTAAATGAGAATTTTTTTTTTTTGGTAGCAGGGATTGAACTCACGACCTCGAGCTTGCCAGGCAGGCACTTATACCACTGAGCTAAATCCCCGGCCTCTAAGAATGTTTTAATGAAGTTCCTATTTTTGAGGAAGATAAGCATATCATTATCACTCTATCTTCAAACTGTATGAAAAGTACAATTAGGTTTTTTTTTTTAAGTTTAGATCAACCCTTGCTGAGTAATGATTTCAATCATTTTGATTTAAGTAAGTAGATAAAAAAAATCTAATAAAGGAATATGCTTCTCCCATCACCACCACCACCGTTAGGCCCACTACGTATTTTCTGTTGTCAGATTCACTTCTTGGACCCAAAGTGCTTATCAACTATCAGGCTTCCTTTGCCACTCTGGAATAGAAGTTTCAGTATGGTAGTAACTACAGAAAGGTAGTTACTAAAGACAGCATTGACCCAAGACAGTTTGAAGCATCAAAACTCAACCAAAAAAGAGCGCTAGAGACAGGGTGAACTGATAAACTCCTCAGGCAAGCATGGATCAGGAGGGGTGGCCTCTGTTCAAATCAAGAGAGAATAGGGGTCCATTAGAAATTGCCTGGGCCACGATCCATCTTTACTTTTTATCTCAATAGGTTGGAAAAGCTGCATGGACGCCCCATACACCACCACCCTACTTTGCAGCGAAAGTTACAAATCCCAGCAGGCAACCTGAGCCTTTCTAAACAGCTTCTGCCAATTCCTCAACCCCATTACCCCGGCTCTACTACTGGGTAGCTATGTGATCCTGGGCAAGTAATGTACTTTTGCAGCCTAATCTGCAAAATGGGGGTACATCTAATTCCCTCAAAGATCATAGGAACTGCATAAGAAAAAGTGCAGGCCTCTTGCACAGCGCTAGGCTCACAATGCCTGCTCATTTGTTCATTCTTTCGTTCCCCGAATTTACTGAGCGCCACCGTAGCTCCCTCCGGTCCTGGCCCCTCGAACTCCTCTTCCCCAAAAGGTAGCCTCCTAGATAAACCCAATCTTTCCAGATTCCCCAGATTCTCTCAGCTAGGGCACAGACATCTACATTCTTCTCTGAAACCTACCTGGTGATCCGACCCCCAGCACCACAGCAGCAAACAAGCTCCCCCAGGACAGCTCCAGACCAGGGTCCACCTGAGCCATTTGTCTCCGCCCCCGCTCTCAGCCCCTGCTCGAGGATTGGGTCGTTTCCGGCAGCTCTCTCTCTCTGATTGGCTGTGCTGGCTTTGCTCGAGCAGGAGATGGGGAGTGAACCCCTTTGCTGCCAATCAGCGTTTGCAGCTTCCTAAACCTCTCCGCGGTACGCCGCCCACACACTACACCCTCTAGTTGAGCGTAGCGGAACTCTAGGTTTGGAGGCAACCTTTTAAGGGTGGAGGAAAAAAAAGAGCAGATAAAAGAAGCTAAGACTCCCTTCTGCCGTGGGCAGGGCTCCCTGCCCGCGCCGCGCCGAGATGACGACATCCGTACGCGCCCGCGGCCCAATGTGGTCAGAGCCGGGTGGTATGCGCCTGCGCAGTGGCTCCGAGCGGGCGGTTGCTTGTTGGTTGTTGTAGTAACGGGGGAAGCAGCAGTCGGCGGCTGCTGTGAGCCTGGCTGGGGAAGGAGGAGGGAGGTAGGCGCAGAGCCCGGTCCCCGCCTGCCCGCCCCCGGCCATGGGAAGATGAGACAGGTAAATCCTTGCGCCCGCGCGCTCCCTTACCGGAGGGAAGTTCGCTTCTGGTTCTGGGCGGGCGCCCTGCACTTCCCTCCAAGAGTCCCGGAGCAGCTGTTAGCTTCCGGGCGCGCCAGGCTGAATCGCTGCAGCAGAGTCGCCGCGTCCTTCCCGAGGGGAGCTTCTGCAGACCTGTCTGGGATTGGGGGTGCGCTGGGCGTGGTGCGGAGGTCACGTCCCCGTAGGACAAGAACTCCCATTAGGCGAGCTTCTTTAATCTTCCAAGGACCAAGTCTCTTCTTTTCTCTGTAGGGAGACTAGGAAAGGCTGGAATCCCTTCCTCGCTTGCAGGTTTTGTTGATAAGTTAAAGGACTTACCAGTATTTTGGGAAGATCGGGAAATCCCCTTGGGAGTCCCCCGAAGAGAGTCATTGAGGTTGTTAATACTGTACATATCTCCGCTGAAGCTCTGTAGGGATCTTTATCAGGATCGGTGATTTTTGTCTTACAATCATAACGTAAATATGGTTAATAGAATAATAAAGTTTGGAGAGATTGATGTGAAATAATTATCTCTGGGTAATGGGATTATGATCATTTAAACATTTTCATTACAGCATGTGTAGTTTTATCTCTCCCCTAAGACAACGAACATGTACTTTTTTCCTATGCAAAGATGTTTTGTTAAAAATATTGTGTTGGAAGTTTTGTAATTTTAATGTATAGTTAAGATTCAGCTAGCTGCTTGTGATTTGTACTAAGGGAGAATAATAAGATAATTGGAAGGGCATTGCCCCCCCCAGCTATATGACCCTTGACTAGGGGAAATATATTTACTAATATTTTAGTTTAGTTGAATTGGTTTGACTAGAAACAAAATGACATCTTGCCTGTGTGCTTGTCATAGTCTAAATAAATATTTGCAAAGGTCTTGAAAGTTGAGTTTAAATTTTCATTTTTAGTCCCTGTTAGATTTACCTAGCAAGGAATCTAGCAAGGAATCTGTTTTAGGGACTCAGCCCCCTAATTCAGACTGCCCTAAAAGTGGAGTTGACCCTTTTGGTTAATGGAAGATCTAGTGTATAAAGGACACATGAGGAACTCAAACTTAATAACAACTCATCTACATAGAGACAGTATGTTTTAAAAAGATCTCAATTTTTGTGTCATGTGAGGCACTGTAACAGCTAAGTGTTTAGAGATTGGGCATTATTTAGGAACATGTACACTTTCATTATTTGGAAGGTCATCAGCAAAATCAAGGACTAGAGAGCTGCATTGTGTTTCAGATCACTTGATTTTCTTGCAGGAATCTGTGCCACCCAAATTGTCTGAGCCAGTGAATCTGCAAGGAGAGGTCTCCGAGGCCCCTGTTTGCTGACTGTATGACAGACCTTGAAGGAAATGCCAGTCGTGATGGCCCGGGACCTGGAGGAAACTGCGTCATCCTCAGAGGATGAGGATGTGGTAAGCCAAGAGTAAGTACCAGCAAGCCTGCTTTTGGTTTTTTGTTATTAGGATGAAAAATAGCTTCTTTTTCTCATATATTATTTTACCCTATATATCATATCCTTCCTTTTATACTGTCTGATTCTAGTTTTAGTTTGTATCCACATCTCATTTAGAATCTTATTGCTGAGTTTTGTCAGCTGACAGTTTGTCAGTTGTCCAGTCTGTTTCTGGACTTATGAGTGAACTACACTACATGCACGTAGTAGGTCAAGTGAGTTCAAGGCCAACCTAAACTACACAGCGAGACCCTGTCTCAAAATAAAATAAAATAAAATAAAATAAAATAAAAAGATAAAAAAGAAGTATCAGGAAATGTCCTCAGAGACCCTTACAGCGAGTGATGGGTTGAGATTCAGACTTAGCTTTCTTGAATTTTGAAGGACTTTGCTATTTTGCTTTCTTTAATGTTGTTATTTGACACAAAATAGAGAATCTGGTTTTTAGTTAATATACATGTTTTATGTATCTGTGATCCTCTTGGATATGCGCATGATGTGTAACCTGAAAAACAAGGATAATATCTCCCTGGCTATTTTGTAGGAACATGCTTAGAATCAAATAAACTAATATTTGTGAGATTATTTTTTAAAGTTTAACATACCATACAAATGTAAAGCACAACTCTTAGTGGTTTTACTATTGAATTTATGGTAGATTTTTGATAAGGTGGAAGATTTTTTGGTGTCATTTAAAGAAAATTATGGAAGCATTACTAAAGCTTTGAGAAAAAGCTTCTCATCATTGTTAGGTCATAGAAAATAATAGTGATTTGACAGTATTATTTGGGTCATTCTCTTTCAGGATAATTAAATGGCTAATTCCCACTGGTTATTTTGACTTGTTCCATTTTGCTTGCAGTGTGCTGCCTTTTTCCATCTCATAAACAATTTTAGCTTCTGCTGCAAGCATTAGTCTTTTCCATTTTCAACATCATCTCTCTCTCTCTCTCTCTCTCTCTTTTTGGTACCAGTATTTTAAGATATCCCTCCTCCCTATCCAAATTCACGCGCCTTTTGCTTTTCTTTCTTTCAAACTCCTACTGTTGATAACTATTAATTTTGCTTCTCAACTTACATCTTGTCTCTCATATACTCAGATGTTTAAATCAATTTTGATCACATCTGGGGCAGTGACTTACATTTGAAAAGTTCTGGGAATTGAAAGATCTTAAGTCATCTTAAGATGTGTAGATAGGTTTTATTTTAAAAATGTATTGCTTTGATCCAAAGATGTATATCCTTGGTTAGGAATGTGGCCCAGTGGTAGAGTGCTTGCCTAGAATGCATGAGGCCCTGTGTTCAAGTTCCGGTACCATTAAAAAAAAAAGTCTATCAACCCCGTGATTTATATCCACAAACATCTGTTAGCTCTTTGTGGATTCCTGGAGTTTATTAAAGTATAGTGCCTTGCTGTTTTGTACTTCAGGTTTAAAAACTGTCCAAGTAGTCCTTGTTATGGATGGCATTATTTCAAATAGTACATGAACAAAGGCTGTTCTGTATTTGGTTCAGGGTCTTAAATACAAATTTACGTGTAGATATGGAAATCACATATATGAATTTGATGTAAGAGTTTGGAGAGACAGCTTAGGGATAGGAGTGCTTGCCTAGCATGCACAAAGCTCTGGGTTAACCCCTGGCAACACCTAAACAAAACGAAAAACTAAGAACTTGATGTAAGGTTTACTTTAGTCACTGAAAAAAAAATAATATAGTAACCTTAATTTCTTCCTTTTTGGAAAAAACTTTTTATTAGTGCTGGGGACTGATGCCAGTACTCTAATACCGAGCTACAGAAGCCCTAGTTACTTTAATTTCTATCTTAAAAGATGGTGTTACGTCAGAACAGTTAGACGGTGAGTGCTGCAGTTTAGAAAAGGAGGGCATTGCCGTACATCTCCATCCTTGAGTTATGTAGGCTGCTTCCAGGAGTGAATAGTATCTAATCCTCATGAAATTGCTCTTCAAACTTTTCTTTGGCTTTCAATATAGAGTGAGCTAAAATATTGGCCTACTTCAGTAACTAGCCATTCAAGTCCTTTGTTCTTTCATGTTCCCAAAAGCAGATTTTCTTAATGTATGACAATTTCTGATGTGAATGAAAATTTAAAGGCCCTGTGTTCACTTTTTAAATCATTTTTTCCCTTTAGCACCACCTGGTGGGAGCATGCTTTTAATGACAATTTAGCATCTGCCTTAAGTGCTTTTTAGTTGACTATCCTTTTATATGTTATAGGTTGTAAGCAAAGGATTTCTTTGTCAGTGATGTGGATTCCCAGACAGTATAGAAGGGCCCTTCGCTGTTCCTCACTGCGTATCTGTTCATTGTGTTCCTGTCTCTCAACAGGCATTTTTGACTGTAGCAACAATTCATTGTAGATGCTGAGGCACAGTGGTGCCGGCTAGTAGCTAGTGCTAAAATGACAAGGAACTTTGGAGAGTTTCCAGAGTTTCTGTCCGAGACTTTGTAGCCTAGGATGCATGTTCTGTCCTCTAGCCACTGACAGAAAAATAATGGAAAACTTGTATTTGGAAGAGATCACAGGAATCATCTGGCCATTTTTAGGTATTAAAGATTAAAAAGCAAGCAAACCACACCAAAAAAAAAAAAAATCCTTGTTGCTAAACCCTATAAACATCATTTTTCACAAATGATGAAAATTGTGTATTGCCCAAATTTAAGAATGAGAAAATAAACATTCGTGTTCCATTTCTGGAAAACAGGAAATGAAGTAGGTAGAGGGTTCTTTACTTCAGCAAAAAGTGGCTCAACCCAAGTGTAAAGGCTGCATAACTTCTCAGAGTGGTAGCCTACCTGCCTCTGCATTTAGAGGGTGGATTTTTTATTTTTTGGTGGGGAGGGCTGGCACCAGGAATTGAACTCAGGACCTTACACTTGCCAGAGAGGCACTTATACACTGAGGTATATCCCTTGACCCTGAGGGTAGATTTTTTGTTTTTTTTTTTTTTGGTACCAGGGATTGAACTCACGACCTCACGCTTGCCAGGCAGGCACTTAAGCCACTGAGCTAAATCCCCAGCCCGAGGGTAGATCTTTTAAAACATGGATTGGGCGCATGGGTCTTGGCTCCGAGATTTGAGGTATGGTTTTTGTTAAGGGGTGTGGTCATATGAGTTTTGAAGCGTGGAGTGAATCTTGGCTAAATGTATCTTACTCCACTGAAAGAGTTAATTTACATTTTCAGAGTGCTAAGTTCAGTTGCTCAGTAAACAGAACTTCACAGAAATGTGTTTATTCTGCAGAGTAGAACAAGCGCAGACCCTGGGTTCAGATACCTGCCCACATACTTACCTGGCTGCCCAACACAGACTAGGGACTCAGTTTCATTAATTTTCTTTTCCTTCCTACTTCCTTTTCTTAAGGAGCCTGAAGATTTTCCTCATCTGTGAGAAAATATCTAAGATTACTTAAACTGAGTTTTCCCAAGGATAGGGAAAGAATATAGTTGGAAGCCCCTTTCTGCCCTATGGCTTTATACTGGAGGAAAATATGTATTGTTCCATTTAACATAGTTTTCCTTCAAAATATGTGATTTTTTTTAATGAATCTTTTTTTTTTTTTTTTGAGACAGGGTCTCACCGAATAGTTTAGGCTGGCCTTTGACTCACTGTGTAACCCAGGCTGACCTCAAACTTGTGGCAATTCTCCTATCTCAGCCTCCTGAGTGCTGAGATTATAGACATGCACCACTACAGCCAGCCAAAATGACTTTAATTGGGATACTTGACATGCACCACTACAGCCAGCCAAAATGACTTTAATTGGGATACTTAAATTAATTTAGAGTTCCTAGCTCAGAATCTTAGGATGGGTCATCCAATTGGCTTCAAAAGGCATTATAAAAGGCAAAGTGTAAAGTATTGGGTATAAATAAGGATCATTTATGTGTCAAGGAATTAAAATATAACTCAAACTATCCTACATAATAAAAAGAATTTATTAACTCATACTGAGGCAAGGCTCAATTCTGCAACACCAGCTTTATTACCCACGACCTCATTTCCCTCCTTTTTTCAGGGAGGCTCCCACTGACTTCCTCCTTACTGACAGCTTCAGCCTGTCTCCTTGAGGTCACAAAGTGACTACTGCAGTTCCAGACTTTTCATTCTCATCCTAAACCAGCAAGGGAAAGATAGACTGCCATCTATAGTTGCTACGGAAGAATAAAGGTCTCAGCACATGACTCTTTCTTTTTCATGGGCACTGATTGGTTTATGTGCTCCTCTCTGAACCAATCATTAATAACCAGAGTTAATCTTAACCTGTGGCTAAGAATGGGAGATGATGAGTGATTTCCCACAAAATATTTGGCCTTCTTATTCCAGAAGGAAGAGGGGAAAGTTGCTAAGAAACAAACCATAGTAATCTACTTTAGCTGTTAATTCAAATTTTGAGCTGTAAATTAACACACACCCCCCTTCATGGTTGTAGGGATCATCCATGTATCATGTGGACTGGAGGCTGCAGGAGAATTCCAGTTTTGGTATTCCACGCTGAGGCTATTCTAACAAAGGATAATAATATCCGAGTAATTGGAGGTAGGTGTTAATCTCTCCAATGGAGGAGAAAGCTGGGTGTGGCCCTGACAATTTTGTCTGGAAAAATTAATATGACATAGTGCAATGGCCTTGTCCCTGGGAAAAGTTGTTACTTGAAAGAATGTTTATCATTTCTTAAGTTGTTTTCTGCATATGTTTTTCATTTGAATGTTCTCAGAATTATGTATACATGTTTTTAAATTGTGATTAATCGCATGTGACAAAATTTACCATTTTAACCATTTTGGAGTGCACACTTCCTTGATGTTTAGTTTATTCACAATGTGTATCCATGACTGTTGTCTAGTCTCAAGACATTTTCCACATCCCAAAAGTAAAGCCTGTACCCATTAAGCAGTCACCCCCGACTCCTCAATCCCACCGACCCATAGTAGCTATTAATCCACTATCTCTGGATTTGCCTACTCTAGAAATTTCATTTAGACGATATCATGAACTTTGTGGCCTTTTTTGTCTGGGTTCTTTCATATAGCACATTTTCGAAGTCCATTCATGTTGGAGCTTGTGAAGGTGTCCTTTTCTTTTTGATGACTGGATCATACTCCATTAGATTCACATACAGCCTTCTGCTTACCCGTCCATCTGTACAGCTGGTAGACGCTCACAGTGTTTCCTGTTTGGGGGCTGTTGTTAATACTGTTGCTGTGAAGGTTCCCAGATAAGTCTTTGCCTGCACATGTTTTCCTTTCTTTTGACTGTTAAAACATTTGTTACAAATTGTGAAGTGGTTTTGATCAGCCCTTCCATCGTGATGCATAACTTGAGTGTCTTTCTTCATATGCTTTTTGGCTCTTTGTATATCTCTGGAGAAATGTCTATTCTGGGTCGTTGGCCTTTTTTTAAAATTGAGTTGTCTTTTTTTGTTGTTGAGTTGTTAGGGTACTTTATTCTGGAGATATTAGATCCTTACCAGATAAGTGATTCTCCTGTTTTATGAATTGTTTTTCATGCTCTGCATTCTGTGAATTATTTTTCTGGAGCAAAGGCTTTTAGTTTTGATGATATCCAGTTAATCTGTTTTCTTCTTGAAAAGTTTCTTAGGTAGTTGATGTCATGTCTGAAACCACTGCCTAAGCCAAATATCTCTACTTTTTTTTTTTTGTTTTTATTTTTGGTACCAGGGATTGAACTCAAATAGTTCTGTTGCCCTTTTTGTTTTGTGAGATGGGGTCTCACTTTGTAGTTCAGGCTAGCCTTGAGCTCACTCTGTAGACCAGGCTGGCCTCAAGCTCATGGCAATCCCCCTGCCTCAGCCTCCCAAATAAATGCTGGGATTACAGGCATAGACCACTATGCCCAACAAACTAGTTGTCATTCATTTTGAGTTAATATTCTATGTTAGGTAAAACTCCACCCTCATTCTTTCACATGTGGACATGCGGTTGTCACAGCAGAATTAGTTGAAGATGCAGTTCTTTCCCTGTTGAATGGTCTTGGCACTACTGTCAAATCAATTGACTATAGATTTGTGGACTCTTAATATGCCATTGATCTATATATTTATTCTTCCAGTAATTCCATTCTCTTTTGATTATTATACCTTTGCATTAAGTTTTGGAATAGGGAAGTAGGGTTCCTCTAACATTGTTCTTTCTCAAGATGGTTTTGGCTGTTCAGGATCCTTTACAATTCCATATGAATTTTAGGGGGAATTCTTCCCTCTCTGAAAATTGACTGTTGGAATGTTGACAGAGCATGCGCTGGGAATGTTGACAGAGCATGCGCTGAATCTGTCTCACTAAGCAGTGCCCTGAGTCCTGACCAGCTGTTTTCAGAGGTTATAATGGTGCAAATCAGAACTGTCATTGGCTTGGTGAAAGAGTTCTTACTTGGGTTCTCTGTCACTGATTCATATCTCAGCTTTGGTATTTTCTAGCAGTGAGTCTTGGGCAGGACACTTAAGCTCTCTTACCCAGTTTTATTACTAGTTAGATAGGGATGCTATCTGTCTTGCAGGCATTGTGCGGATCGGATGTGATCAGTTGTTTAATGCGTGGCACATAGTAGACACTCCAGACTTGCACTGTTTACTCACTGGTTGAATAGGATCTACACTAATTTTCAATGACTGTAGGATCTATCATAACCTTCTAATAAGCCAGGAGGTCACAGAACTGTCAACCTGCTTTTGGGATTTAAGTGCTGTGCCCTCCCCACTGGTCTTTGTGTTTAATCGCCTCAGCAAGTTGCTAGTTACCACTTAAAGGGACATGGTTCCTTCCTGTTCTTTGCTTTGTGAAAGACATGGTTCCTTCATGAAGTTTGCTGAAAAACTTCTACTGAGCCAAAATGTCAGAGTGGGTAAGAAGGAAATAAGCCCCATGAAGCATGCTTCTTTTGTTCTGCTTGTCACATAAAATAATCTGTGTATCCTGTGGTAGTAAAGCAGACCCTCCATTTTTTTGATTACCCACCATTTAATGGAAGATAACATCCATCAATATTGTCAGTGTTTTCTAGAATATATGTCTTTGTTTACTTTTTCTTTACAGAATTTCATGGTATAAATTCTACTAAACTTTTCTTAAGTTCTATCTTTAAAATTTTCTGTTTTCCTAGTTCTTTGAGGTTTAATAATTCTTCAGCTTTTATGAAAAGAACAATTTGAATGTCTTTTGCTAATTACTGCCTCAGTTTTCTGAATTGTTAAATATTCTTGATCTGTAACATTTTCTTTGGCTCTCTTAAATAGCCGACATGGACATAAATCTGATCAGATCATAAGCCTGTGGCTAAATCCCTTGAGAAGTTATCTGGGACGCTAGTTATTGTCTGTTGATCTCAATGTTAGAGGCCCATTTTATTTTTTCCTGTGGATCTATTGAATATTTCTTGATTCCACTGATAATAATTTGGTATAATATGGTTTCTCACACTTGGCTTGCAATTCTGAGACTGATTTCTTTTCAATATAACTTTGTCCCCCCCCCAAAGCTTTATGTATTTTAAACATGTAAATGGGATAGTATTTTAAAGCCAACAGAGCTATTTTTTTAACTTAAATTTTTGTGGAATGAAGCATCTTTTTAAATTTGCCTTTAAGTTATCCACTCAAGTTTATATTTTTATAGACTGGCAATGGAAATATGACCCAAGCTGTGTAGAAAGGTGAAATTAATTTTAATAATATGTTTTACACTTTATTTTCTTAATTTTTTTTGATACCAGGGATCAAACTCATGACCTTGCACTTACCAGGCAAGTGCCTGAGCCACTGAGCTAAATCCCCAGCTCTAATGTTTTACCTAACCCAATGTATCCAAAATTGTCATTTCTATGTTTTTTCAAAAAAAAAAATAGCATTCAAAAAAGTCATTAGTAAGGTATTTTATATTCATATGTATTTCTGACTTATAGACATCTCAATCTCATATGAATTTTCATTGGAAATGTTTGATCCATATTTGTATTTCATGAACGTTATTTTTGAAAAATTAAATTCATCTAGTCAAGTTGATTCCAACATGTTTTCTAACAACTTCTTTGCTTTTTGTCTTATGATGCTGGAGATCAAGCCAGAGCTGTGTGCATGTTACTCATGTGCTTTACCACTGAACTACACCTCCAACCCCTGTTTTCTAATGACTTAAGTATTAGTTTTTAAATTTAGATTTTAATTAATTAAAGTTAATTAAAGTTAATAAAAACTTAAAATTCTGGTCCTCTGTCATAGCAGTCACATTTCAAGCACTCATTCGTCACATGTGGCCAGTGGGCACCGAACTGGACAACACAGGCACTTTTCTTATCCCAGGGTACAGCTGTACCATGTTGCCATCAAAGGGGCTATTCCTGTATTTTGAAGGGCAAATGTGTCAGTTTGGTTTCCTTAGAGACCTTCACTACCCCTGGGCACTTCCCTGCTGACAGTTCCTTGTATTCATTTGCTTTACTATAGTCTATGCTGGAACTTGCCAAGGGTCCTAGCAATTCGGGTTGCCTCCTGGGGTACATATGAGTGATTGGGGAAGAGGAAATTCCTGTCTCAGGGTGGAATAGACTCCATGTTTATTCAGAGGTTCAGAAACAGGATTCTGGGCAGTTTGCTAGTAATCAAGGAGGGTCCTGCCCTGCTTATTTGCTCGCTCTTTCTTTCTTGGGCGTCTGGTTAGGTTCACTTTGCAGTTGCATCTCTCTAGTTGACTCCTTTTTCTTGTTAACTCTGAGAGAAAAAGCCCCAGTGAATTTGTATGGAGACAGAGCTAAGAGAATACAACAGGAGGAGGTAGAGGTGTGGGGCATGGGACAGCGGAAGGGATTTAGTATAGGGTATTGGCACACACAGTTACGAAAGCTGAAAAGTCCCATGATCTGCTGTCTGCAAGCTGGGGACCCAGGCAAAGTGGGTTTATTGTTTGAAGGCCCGAGAGCCAGGAACCAATGATGTGAGCCCCAGTGTGAGTCTGAAGGTCTGAGAGCCAAGAGTGCCGAGGACAGAGATCTTCATTTCAGTTCAGCAGTCTGGTGGGGACAGAGCAAGTCCAGCTACCTTCGTGTGCTGTTCAAGCCCTCAATGGATTGGTGATGCTCATCTGTGTTGGGGAGGGTAATCTGGTTTGCTCAGCCCACAAATTCAAATGCTGATCTCTCCTGGAGATGGAAATAATGTTTAACCACGTATCTGGGCATCCTGCGACCTAGTCAGGTTGACATATAAAATGAACTATCATAGTATGGTTGCCAGACTTTTCAAGAGAAGTTCATGAGAGTGAACTGTTATATGATTTTTTACAGTTTTCAATGGTTAGCAACTAATCACTAATACAGTTTTACTTCAGAACACATGAATGTCAAACAGGGCCTACCAGCAGGCTGGGTGTGGCTTGGGTCAGTAATTTATAATACAGTATTGAGAAGCACTATTATTGGACACAGGGGCCATTGGACTCAGAACTTGAATGTGAGTTAAAAATCCTCAGCAGTGATAGTTGCTTTGGACCATTCCACTCAGCTTCCTCGCCTTCTGTTTTTGGAACATGTGCAATGTATCTGAGTTGGGCTACAGTTGGGTCACATGGGTTAGAAGCTGTCAGTCACTGTTTAGTGAACAGGTACTGTAAGAATCAGGACTGCCACTGAGCGAGGTACACACTGCAGTTTTCTTGAGGGAGAAAGAATATTAATAGTATTTAAATTTTGCTATATAAAATACATAATTTACTGTGTGTAATGCTACATATTAATAACTGTTTTACTACATATTTACTTTTTTAAAAACTACGTAAAAGTAACTTTAATTATATAGCTACAACTGTTCTGAAGCTTCCCATATATTAACTCGACTGAGTGTTCACAGCTGTTTTATGAGGTAGTTTGAGCATTAGAGAAATTAAATAACCATCGAAGATCACAGGAAGGAAATGGTAGAGCCAGGATTCGAGTCTGGCAGTTTGGCTCTAGAGGACCTGGTTCCTGTTCTTACTCCCTCGCTCTGTCTTCTCACATACCTTCTCGACTCCACCCCATGGCCTGACCTGAGAGGCCACACTGGGGACAGTGCACAGAATCGGGCACCACTCTTACCTCCAATGGGAACTATGGAGCCAATAATGCTGTGACTTTCTCGTGTGCGAAAATGCAGACATTAGTAATCATAGTTATAATGAAAGGTGCTGATTTTCCTAACCATTTCATTTATTTATGTATTTATTTATACATACATACTGGGAATCAAACTGAAGATCTTGCACTTTTCAGGTAGGCACTGTGCTGTGGTGAGCTACAGAAAAATTAAAATTAGACACATTGCACAGATAGTACAGTGAACACATACTCTCTTCCTGCTTTCACCAATTAAGACATTTTGCCATGTTGGTTTCTCTCTGTGTCCCTGAACCACTGGAGAATTAGTTCAGAGGCTCCTTGCCCTAGTGCGTCATTCAGCAGGCATCTCTGGAGAACAAGAGTGTCTTCTGTAGAACCACAACATTGTAATTGGTAAAATAGTGTTCTCTGATCTACAGTCCCTGTATACATTTCCTCATTATTCCAGTTTTATCCTTTTATGTTGTTTCATTTTGTTGCTCTGTCTAGGATCTGATCAAAGATTACACTGAATTGTCATACTCTTCTTTAATCTATAGCCATTTCCTGGGCAATTTTTTATCTTCCGTAACATCGAGTTTTTAAAAGATTTTAGATTAGTTGTTGTATGGATATCCTTAAGTTTTCTTGATATCCTTGTCTAGATTCAGATTTTTAAAAATATATCTATTTTTAAAAATATACCTAAGTGCCATAGCACTTAGTGAAGTTGTATTTCTCTCAGTGCATCACTTTTGGAAGCACATGATGTCATTATTTTGCACTATTGGTGTGATGGGAGCAGGAGGAGGGCTGCTTACAACATGGCTCACAGGAAGAGGAAAGGGAAGGGAGGAGCCAGGAGGGAGACACATTCTTCCAGGTCATGTCCTCTGTGTTCCCTTCTCACCAGGTCCTACCACCTAACAGCAAGTCAGCTATTCTGCCTGCATGATCCAGTCACCTTTTAAAAGTCCTACCTGTGGGTTCATGAGGTTCTTGACAGACACCTAGATATAAACCATACCATTAAGTTTGATCATTCAGTTAAGATGATGTTCATCAGACGGCTTCTTTGTAAACATTTCCCCCTTGTTATAAGCATTCTCTGGAGGGATATTTTAAGATATGTGAGGATCTTATTTCCAATAATGTCTCGCCTGTTAGTTTCTATTGATTCTTGCCTGAATTACTTGTATTCTTTTGGGAAGTGTCGAGTTTCCATTTGGTCCTTCCTTCTATGTTTATTAGTTATATTTTCTGTAACCAGAGCTTTCCTTTTTCTGATAGGCAGAATATTAGTCAGCTGAAAAAATCTGTCTCCTGATTTTCAGAACTTGTGACTATGATACCTTACAAGGCAAAGCAGAGTTGAGATTGTAGATGTAATTAAAGTATGTTGACTTTAGGGTAAATAGGTTATCCAGGAGGCCCAGTATAATCATGAGAGTCTGATGAAGTGGAAAAGGGAGACTGAGGATGCCATGAGGAGGAATAGGCCCATAATTGTTGGCTTTGTAGATGGAGGACTGCAGACCAAGGGCTGTGGAGCCTAGAAATGAAATTAAATAAGAAAGGTCTATGGAGGATTTTCTTGTCTCAGGGGGTGAATCCATCCACAAGGGCCCTGTAAGTTTCTTGAGCATGTAATGCCAGCAAATATACTGCATCTCGGACTGAAAGTGAGCTAGGAGATTAGGGCATGGCAAAGCTGGCTGGGGAAGTAGGCTTGACCTGTTAATTGCAAAGATCCCAGAACATGTTTGCAGAGCAGTTTCCAAAGTCCTGTATATAGACTTCTTGCTAGAACTCTTTCAGGTTTTCAATAGGATGGCCCAGACCTGCTGTCAGCCTAAGGCATGGGATCCTAGCACCGCCTCTCAGGAGCCAGATGTGGAAGTTGTCTCATGTTTCCTTGAGAGTTGGCCTGCATAATAGACAGCAGCATCTTACTATCCCGACTTTCTTCATGGCAGCTGGCCCTGCTTTCTCCAAGGTGCCCTTTTATTGCATTTTTCTCTTTTTACTCAGCCCACGCTTACTGTGCAGAGCCAGTTTCTCCCTCACCTTTCCTTTCTCAGAGAACTTTGGCCACTGTTTTTTTGCTGGTTTTGTTCAACCCTTTATTCTGGACACAAAGAACTTGCAGTCTAACTCCAGAGGACAAGGTGAGCAACCCAGAACCCCATAATGTTTAACTGGCAGCCCACTTATAAAAGGAGCTACCTGATAACAAAAGCAACAGCCCAGGGATTAAACCAAAAAAGCTGCTGGCTCACCAAATTCTGCAAACAAAACAAGATGAGAAAACTGCTTAGCTGTGAAAATGTGCTAACATTTATGAAAAAAGAAGCTTGGCTTCAAAAATGGAGCCTTAAACCCAGAGGGCAGACCTGTGAATTACAGAGCACCGTTCTGTGGTCCTGAAGCCTAATGGAGTTTGCTTGACTAGATTTTGAAATTATTAAGATGTATGGCTCCTATTTTTTCTTCAGTTCTTTTCCATTTTTAAAGCAGGATATCTATAGCTAGTGTTCTATGCTGAACTGCATTGTGTTTTGGGAACAAATAACTTGTATCTATTTTTTTTTGGTCCACAGATGAAGAGCAGGGTTTTCCTGTAGGTAAATAATGCCTTTGTTTCATTTAGATGGTAAGATTTGGGAGTAGTTTTGTTATTGTCATTTGTTTTGGTACTGGGGGTTGAACTCAGGGCCTTTGGTCTGAGCTACATCCTTGCCCTGTTTTCTAGTTTTTATTTTGAGATAGGATCTTGCTAAATTTCCCAGGCCGAGGTTGGTTTGCAATTCTGCTGCCTCAGCCTCCCGGAGTGCTGGCATCACAGGTGTATGCCTCTCTATCCAGTGAGATTTGGGAATTTTGAGCTGGTAAACTGAGATGATATTTTAGACTTAAACTTTAGGTTGAGTGTATCTTACATGTGAGAGGGTGGTGAATCTTGGGGGGTGTTGAATGTGGACCATGGTAAGCTCCCCCAATATGTTTACATCCTAATCTTTGAAGCTTGGGGATATATCACCTTACATGGCAAAAAGGGTTAAAATTGCTACCCAGATGTCTTTGAGGTAAGGAGATGATCCTGTACTGTAAACCCAAATAATGAGTTCAGTCATCCAAGTATTGTAGTCCTCTTTCTAGTTTTCCTCACAATCCAAAAAGTTATATTTGTAATCTCATTGAGACGTCATTGGAATCTCAGCAAGTTAATTCCAATCTACCGTCACCAATGCAACCCACAGCGAGGGAAAAACACCAAGACATAGTCCAACTTAAGGGCAGCCAAGGAGTCCTAAGTCCAATCCTTCTGAGGACATGTGGACAAAGACCTTGATCCTAGACTTCTTCCGGTATTTGTTATCTTGTGAAGAACCAGGGTGGCTCAGGTGACAGTGAGGATGGCTGGAATTGCCAGGTGCAAGAATGGCATCTCTGTAAATTGCAGAGGTAAAGATAATGCAGAAGGACCAATTTATATAATCCAATTAAAGTAGCAGTGGAATGCTTTAGTTTTTGATATGCAAACTCTTGTGCCCCATAGACTCTTATATTGAGGCTGTACCCAGTTGACATTCCTGGAGCAATTTGCTCTAACGTCTGGAGTGCTCATATCCTGTGCTTATCTGTATTGTACGGAGAACACTATGCAAGGAAACAGGACTGTCTGTTGGCCATAGAAATTGCATGTTAGCACCTCGGCTGGCCTTATTTGCAATGCTTAGAGCCAACTGAAGAGAGAAGGAAGTACCCTAGCCAGCTTTTTACATATCAGTATAAGGAAATGAGTCTCCAAATAATCAAAGTCACAGTAATTGTTTTGGATTTAAAGGAAGTCACTGGAGTTGTCTCCCACAATCCTGATTACCCAGGTATGTCCAACATAATCACAAGAGCCCTTCCAAATGGGTAAGGAGCTAGAAGAGGCCAGAGTGATACAAAGTGAGAAAAACCTGCAATTACTTCCTTTGATGATAAAGGAAGGGGACCAGAGGCACAAACTGTTGCCACTGAAAACTGGAAAAAGCACACAAATGCTATCCAGAGTCTACAGAAGGGAGCATAGCCCTGTCATTGCCTTGATTTTAGCCTGGTGAGAGACCTGTGTTAGCCTTCTGACCTCCAGAACTATAGTATGATAAGTGTCTGTTTAAGGTATGGAATTTCTATTAATAATAGCAGAAGAAGACAAGCATACCTTCTCACCTTGTCAGTGTGTTCTCATGAGTTCTTTTATAAGTGCATTATAAGTCTGTCACTATTTTCCTTGGAGAAGCTGATGTAGAATTGAAAGTCCAAGTTCAGCCTGGGCAGCCTAGTGAGACCCTGTCTCAAAAATAAATCATTTTCAGATTGTCTCAGATTTGTTCATTTGTGACATGTTCCCAGTCAGTTTTTGAGCACTTCCTTGTGTTTTGGCATAGCAAGATGTTCCAGGCCTATCTAATGCTTTCTCTCTCCAACTTGGAATCAGAACACATATTCCTAAGCAGTGCCCTGTATTGAGTGTCTATTCTGTGCCAAAGTAAACACATAGAGTCTGGTCTATTTCTCTTATAACCATATTGCAACGGCAACGTAAGAGTGATGGATCATTGGGAAAAGCCTGTGACCGCGCTTTAGGAGCTTGCCACAGGAAGAATTACACAGTGTACGGAATGCCCAGCTTGTTTGTGCCAGGCTTTCACAGAGTCCCTGCCAGGCCTGGGCAGGGAGCAGCAGTGATTTATGAACATTTTTAGCTAAATTGATAAAAAGAGATGGCTGTCTTTAAATGGTTTTGACAGTGGAGGCTAACTACTGTCCTAGAGTCTATCTGTAAGATCTGTGCTGATTCAGAAAAATTTTTATGTGGAGTCCTTGTAAAAAAAATTGTTCTGTAGGTCTCACTGTGTAACTCAAGCTGGCCTTGAACTCATGGTGATCCTCCTGCCTCAGCTTTCTGAGTGCTGGGATTATAGGCATATGCTACCAAGCCCAGCATTCTGTAGAATTCTTAGCCAATTTTCTCAGTGTGGAGTGGCCCATAGAAAGAGGTTGAATGTAATAGTCCCGGGTAAATGGTCCTCTTTGGGACTGGATCACAATTTGATGTGGTTAGACTTCCCTGTCTGCCAGGCTCACAGGCACAGGTTCCTACAGGGGCCTGGCAGGAAGTGTGCATGGCAGAGGCCGGCCAGGCACTGGCTGAAGTGAACAGTGTGGGCCTGTCCTTCAGGGGACAGATGCTGGTCTCCAGATGACTCTTACGTTGGAGAGAAGAGAGCCTAAGGTTGCCAGGTTTTTCAAGAAAAGACCCTAAATCCAGATTTTTCTGTTAATTCTCTCAATTTCAAAAGGTTAGCAATGAATTCACTTTTGTTTTTGGAGCACTGCAAGGAGTGAACAGTTGTCTGCTGGCTGGATTTGGTCCCTGGGCCAGCAGTTTCTAGCCTGCAGCCTTCAACACATAGGGCTGGCTAGAGCAGGGGTTAAGACCCCTTTTGAGTACAGTGGTTCTCCTGGGCCATCTGGGAAAGGCCTGGGGCCAATTCTCAGTAGAATGTTTTTAAGGGGATTAAAAACAAACAAAAAAAACCCACCCTAAAACAAAGGAAATCAATTGTATTAAAATATAGTAAGTAAAATATTTAAAAATGATATAGGTGCTCTATCAGTATGTTAAATAACACAATATAGTGGAAAGTTTGTGAACTACCATAATTTAAAAATACTCTAAGAATGGTATTTTGAGGGACCTGTAACAATTGTGAAATGTTATTAAAATACCTGATATCTATTGGTAGTAACATCACAGATACCATTACCGCCACCTGCTTGGTTGCCCACATTCCTCTTTGAAGCCATTGTTAAAATTTGAACTAGAAATTAGTGAAAGCAAAGATGTAATTTTTTTTTCTGCTATCTTTGTTTAGCGAACCTCACAGTCTAAGATATTTGGACCCTTGGTCCCAAATATCATCATTTTATTTATAATAGGTGGTTTTATTTTTGTTGTGTGGTATGTGGAATTGAACTCTGCGTGATAGGCAAGCGCAGAAATGCTGAGCTGCACCCTCAGCCCTTTCTAGAATAGTTTTGAAGGTGGCAGTGTAATGCTACCAAGTATAATGAAGCAAGCCACCATTTTAGAGTTTATTTTATCTTCATAGTCAACTTACAGGTTAATAAACTTGATTCTGTGTTTTTCTTTAGAACGTTATCATTTGTCCTATAAGATTGTGCGAACGGACAGTCGCCTGGTGCGCAGCATTCTGACAGCCCATGGATTTCATGAAGTAAGCTTGTTTTTACTACCTCACCTGCCCTACTCAACCGCGGACAATCCTAGCCGCCAGCTCGTGAAAGTACCTGGGACCAGTGTTTACTGAGGATGCGGTACTGGATTGAATTTGTTAGTGGCTTTAACCATTTAACCATTTTTCCCTGCAATGCAAGGAGAGCATTTCCACAGGATTTTATTGTTCTGTTGCTGTGTTCTTGAGCTTGTGCTAGATGCTGAGTTCTCATACGGAGTTGTCTGATACCCCATGAAGGTTCTGAACTTGCAGTCAATAGAAGTGGACCTTGTATAACTTAAACTGTAAGATATTTGGAGGAAAAGTGTGCAGAGGTTGGCTAGCAGAATTAGAGGAAAAGCTGAGAAGTCAGGATGAAAGAGAGCAGGGTAGCCTTAGGGATGTAGAGTCAGTAACCTTCAGGATCATCTCCTCCAGGCACTGCCTTGGACATTACTGGACTCCATTCATTGTCCTGTGCCTCTCTTAGGGGGTAGAGTGACTGAGTAGGTTGGGCATGGTGACACACAACTGTAATCCCAGCACTCAGGAGGCTGAGCAGGAGGATTGCTGCTTTGAGACCAGCCTGGGCTACAGAGTGAGTTTAAGGGGAGCATGAACTACGTAGTGAGACCTTGTCTCAATACATACACACGTACATAGTAACCAAGGAGTAAATCATTGCCCTAATGAAAATAAGGAAAATTGGGATGTTGTCATAAAAGGACAGGCAAAAGTGCAGAACAGACCTCTGCTACACATACTGTGAGACCACTGATGAAAGTCTGGTTGCTAGTTCCATATTGTAGGCTGAGATCCACTGGAGACATTTTGGTGACTTTCTGATGCCTTTTTGGCGGGGAGCAGGTACCAGGAATCGAACCTTGGACCTCACACTTGACAGGCAAGCCCTGTGCTGCTGAGCTATATCTCCAGCCCCTGATGCCTTTTTATAATTCAGTCTTTGCTCTTTTATCTCCAGTGCTTGCTGTGGTCTTATCACACTATAGGCATAGAGCATATAATTGTTCAGTGAAATGTCTGGACAAGTGAATTCTAATGAACAAATATAATTGGATTTGGTTTGCTACTGTAAGGTTTCAGTTCTGATTAATACTTTTTACCTAGTATCTGCAAAGATACAAGATCTAAGAAGGTGATTTCGGGGTTGAGGCCTAATCTTACACTTCGATAAAAGTATTGAGAAACATCATCAACTTTTAAAAAGGGCAGTGAATTTATTTTACTTTTTGCAATGTCTTTTTTTTTCTTTGTGGAGGGTGGGGATATGCTTGAACCCAGGGCCTTCACACTGAGCTATATCTCCAGTCTTTTTTGAATTTTTATTTTGAGACATGGAATCAGTTCCCCAGGCTGGGTGTGAATTTGGAAGCTTCCTGCCTCGACCTCCCAGAATGCTTGAATAGCAGATGTGCACCACCGCCTGGCTTATACTTTTGAGACAGCACCTTGCTAAGTTGCCCAGGCTGTGGAGTCCTCCAGCGTCAGCCTCCTGAGTAGCTTTGATTACAGGTGTGTGCCACCATGCTTGGCATCTCTCTCATTCTTTAAATGTGATTGTTGTGTGTCCTCGCTAGTTACTTTTGTATCACTAGGCTTACATGATAATTGGGCCACCCCGTAAGTTGTCTGTGGATGAAAAATGGCTGACTCTCTCAGCCATTGCTCTCCTGGATAGGGGCTGTCTCTGATGGTTTTTTGCATTTTGTATTTCTTTCTGCCCTCAGGTTCACCCAAGCAGCACTGACTATAACCTGATGTGGACAGGATCCCACTTGAAGCCCTTTTTACTTCGTACCCTCTCTGAAGCACAAAAGGTTAATCACTTTCCCAGGTAATGCCCTTGTAGCTGCTTTGCTGCAGGTAGTTAAGGCTGGACCCAGGTAGCCAGCAGATAATTAGGTTCTTAAGGGGAGTGTTGGGAAGTAGCCTGCAAAGCAGACCGAGGTGTTCATGTACCTGGGTACTTGTGGAACACTTTTTTCTAGGCTATAGAGGCATAGATGATTTTAAAAGAGGCATTTTCTGGTTCTTGTTCCTAAAATTGAGCTACTTAAGCACATTTTGTGGATGGGTTTCTCTTCTTCCCTTTGTTACTGTTTTTCTTCTTTACAAAAGAATGGTATGTGTTGCACTGTCTTTAGGTGTAAGAATTTCCAGGGTTCCAAACAAAAGGACAAAACAAAAACAACAAAGCAAAAAATGTGAGAAACCCAAAATATGAAGAGCAAGATAAAAGAAATTAAGAAGTAGGGAGGTAAATCTTTTTCAAGGGGTCTAAGAGACAGAGAGAAGGAGGGGAGGAGTGATGAAAAAAAGAATTGAGATGTGCTATACATATGCACCACCTCTCAGTGGAAATGTGACTATTATGTACTTGCAAGCGTGCTCATAAAAAATGAAAATCGAGAAAAAAGAAAAAAAAGGAGAGAGAAAGGATGATCTGGAACAGCAAAATAAGAGAAAACAAAAACATTCTGAAAGTTTTTATGCTACAGCTGTCTAGATATGACTTGAGACACAGCCTGACACAAATAATTCTGTGTAAACTCCAACTGAAGATGCAAATTGAATGACAAATTCAGATTCTAAAATACTAAAATTTCTGAAAGTTTATTAACTTGTATTTTTGGGAAACATTTTACATATTTGAAAAAAGAAACTATCCAAGAAAATAAAACTTACGGTTAACTAGTCTGTATTTGTAGAACTTAAGCCAGTGCACTAATTGCAAAACTGGTCATATGTCCCTCCTACACAAGGCCCAAGATAGACCTTAATTTTATAGTGAATGATCTTATTACAGTAATATCTCAGGTTAAGATCTGCATGGAGAACTTAACTATATCTTCCCTTATATTTGGAAAGTTTTCTGACATTATTACTCTAACTAGGTTTTTTATGTCATTTATACTGTCTTCTGATTTTTCACAAATTCCAGTTAATTTTAGATTAGTCTTCTTCATGTCATCTAGCAGGTGTTGGGTCCATGTCTCATGTTCTCTCGTTACTTGTAAGGTACCTGTGAATAATGGGTCTCTGACAGCAGCCCTGTCTCCTAGTTCTGACACTCTGTCCTTACCTTGGTTGCTTCTGGTGCTCATACTTGCAATAGAAGTTTTAATTTCCTGGATTTCCATTTGGAATCTTTTCACGGACTCTTTCTTCTTCATTAAACTGGTCATTCATGTTTTGTATTGTGATTCAGATGAATTTTTGTTTCACTTCTCCTTTTTTTTTTTTTTTTTTTTTTTTTTTTTTTTTTTTTTTTTTTTTTTTTTTTTTTTTTTTTTTTTTTTTTTTTTTTTTTTTTTTTTTTTTTGGTTTTTTTTGAGACAGGGTCTCACCATGCAGTGCAAGCTGCCTTGAGCTTGCTTTGTAGCCCAGGCTGGTCTCGAACTTGCAGTGATCCTCCTGCCTCAGCCTCCTAAGTTCTAGGGTTACAGGAGTACGCCACCACTCCTGGCTTCTAATTTCCTTTTAATTTATCCTTTTTTATTCTTTTTTTCTCCTTTGTTCTTTTCTGTTACCTTTAACTCTGTCAGCTAGCTGTTTATTAGTATCTTCTATAAACTTGCAGATCATTTTCTTTATTATGTTTATTATTTGTTTAGTTATAGCTCACTGCTCACCTTAGTGACCTGTGTTTTTAATCTCCCTGGTTATCCTTTTGAATAATTTGGTAGTGACTTTTGATTACTTCTCCATTGATTAGCTTTGGGGGAGTTGGAGGTTTTTGAAAGCATTTTGTTGCCTTGTCTTATGTCTCTCCTTGGGTTTTTTCGGGGGGGGGGTGGCTTTGGTCTGTAAGTGTTTATAGTACAAAGGCTTTGTATGGTATGGAGTCCTCCTTAGTGTCTGCTTTTTAGTGGCTAACTATAGGTCACTGGGTATAGCTAACTATTTGCTTTTGCCTCTGTCCCAAGATCTGACCACTTCTGTTAATTTGGGAGAGAAAGGTGTAGTATAATTGGCTCAGCACCCAGTTCTCTGGGAAGGGACCATAGTGTTGTTAGTAACACAAAAGTAGTCTGGATATTGGCATACAGAGAAAGCCTTTTATTAGTAACAACTGTCCACTCTGGCAAGAACAAGTAAATCAGTGATATTAATGGTTCAAAGACAAACTGGATACTGACATACTATGACAACCAATACTGGTCCAGGTGTGATGGTGCATGTCTGTAATCCCAGCACTCAAAAGGGTGAAGCAGAAGGGTTGCCATGAGTTCAAGACCAGCCTAAACTATGTAAAACACAGGGAAAAAACAAAACTAAACAAAAACTAATGCTGTAAATATTCTTAACCGTAGAAAACAGTTCTATAATTACAGCATAAACACTAAGACAAAACTAATACTAGAAAACAGTTCTATAATTATAGCATAAACACTAAGACAAAACTAATACTAACATACACTAAACATCTACTAAATGTGATAACTGTGCCTCCACTAACAATAGAAGTGAATTCAACAGTAATAACATAGAGGTAACTATCTAAAGATTAATAATGCTTGATGTTTATACTAGTAAAAATACAGGGGGTCATGGACAGAAGAATGAGAAAAAATTTGAAAAATTAAGCAATAGAAGATGAAAGGAAAATGAGATAAAGGACCCTATTAAGGGGTAGAAAAAAAAATAGAATTAGATAAAGATAACAAAAGAACAAAGAGGAGAAAAGGAGGAAAAAGGAAAAATTAAAAGGAAGAGAGAAAGAAAAACCCATCAGAATCACAGCAGACTTCTAATACAAACCCTTAAGTCAAGGAAAGATTGTAGTGAAGTATTTCAAGCCATAAAAGAAAACAACCTCCAACCCAGATTGATGTACCCTACAAAATTATCTTCCAAAATTGATGGAGAAATAAGATACTTCCATGGTAAAGAACACCTGAAGAAACTCATGACCACTAAACCAGCACTCCAAAAAGTTGTGAAGGATATTGTAGAAAAAGACAATGAAGACAACTCCATGAATGCCAAGAGAATGAATCCACCAGGCAAGGCAAACAATTAAACAGAAGGAGAAGAGAGGAAACCAACAACAGGAAAATAATATGATAAGGCTGTCAATACATACTAGTTATAACCTTCAATGTGAAAAGTCTCAATTCACCAACAAGAAATAGATTGGCAGAATGGAGCAAGAAACAAGACCCAACAATATGCTGCATATAAGAAACAGATTTAAGTTAAAAAATTCATAGACTGGAAAACAATACTGCATGCCACAGGAACTTAGGAAAAAAAGCAGGAATAGCTATTCGATTTGCAAACAAAGTGAATTTCAGTCAAGACTGATCAGAAGAGACAAAGAAGGTCACTACATACTTGCTAAGGGAACAGTTCAAGGAAAAGAGATAACAATAATAAATATATGTGCACCAAATGCCAGTGCACCCAGCTATATAAAAGAAGCAATATAAAAGAAGGAATGGATATAAAAGAAGCAATAATAATCAGATAAGCACTAATACCATTGTAATGGGGGACCTCAGTACCCCACTGTTACACATAGATCAGCTGGACAAAAATCAACAAACAAGGGGCTGGGGATATAGCTCAGCAGCACAGTGCCTGCCTGGCAAGCACGAGGTCATGAATTTGATCCCTGGTACCCTGCCCCCAAATCAACAAAGAACTATCAGAGCTGAACCAAGCCTTTGAACAGTGGATTTAGTAGATATCTACAATGTTCCACCCCATAACATTGGAATACACATTCTTCTCAGCAGCACATGAGACTTTCTCCAAAGTGGACTGCATACTAGCTCATAGAATATGCTTAAGTAAGTGCATGGAAATTGAAATTATCCCATGCTTATTATCAGATTGTAGTGCAATGAAATTGGAAATTAGTGGCAAAAGAAACCACAAAGACTACATCGACGCATGGAAATTAAATAACACTCACCTGAACAACCAAACCAATGGGTTACTGATGAAATTAAAGAAGAAATTAGACAGTTTCTACAATTAAATGGTAATGCCAGTACAACATACTGGAACTTATGGGATGCAGTGAAAACAGTCTTGTGAGGAAGGTTTATGGTGATGAATTTAAACATCAGAAAAACAGAACAAGCTCAAATAATCTAATGTTGAACTTTAGAATTCTAGAAAAAGAAGAGCAAGCTAACCCCAAAGTGCATATGGGGGTGTAAATTATAAAGATCAGAGGAGAAATTAATACAGTTGAGACTAAGAAAACAATACAAAGAATCAATGAATTGAGTTTGTTTTTTGAAAGATTATGTAAAATAGACAAACCTTTAGTCAATCAAAAAATGAAAGAAACGACCCAAATTCATGCCATTAAGAATGAAAAGGGTGAAATCACAGCAGATCCTGCAGAAAGCCAGATCATCAATCCCTACTTGGAGTGAAGCATGAGACAAATGGGAATCCCACCAAATTACTAGGACACAGAGTTTAGGAGCAAAAAGCTGTTTAACTTTGCCAGTGTCTCCACAGGGGACTTGTGTCCTGCTGAGACCCCTGGACAAGGTCTTGCTTTTACTTTTATACTGTTCTTACTCTATGGGTAATCTTGCATTGGTGCGCTGTTGTCAGGTGTGGTTAAAGAAGCAGAAGTGAAGCAGCGGTTTTGGGAGGCAGTAGTTAATGGGAAGTGGAAAATTCTAGTGGAACTTCCAAGTCTGTTACGCTCTGCTGACATTGTATTATAGCTGTACCTGTACACAGCTGGGGTCATAACCATAATTTTCTTGGGGAGCTTAGCTGTACAATTAACCCATAGTTGCTCAGTTTCACCTCAGGAGGTGATTTCCTTTGTCATGAAAACCTGTATTCTAACAAAGTAGAAAACTCAGAAAAAGTGGACAGATTCCTAGATACATATAAATTAACAAAGTTGAATCAAGAAGATATAAAAATTCTAAATAACCTGTTATCAGTCAATGAAATTGATGAAGTAATAAAACTACTAACAAAGAAAAGCCCAAGTCCTGATGGATTTACTGCTGTATTCTATAAGAACTTTAGGGAAGAGCTAATGCCACTACTTCTGAAACTCTTTAATGAGATAGAAAGGGAAGTAATACCACCAAAGTCATTCCTGGAAGCAAGTATTACCATGATACCAAAACCAGAGAAGAATCCAACCAAAAAAAGATAGCTACAGGCCAGTTTCCTTTATGAATATAGTTGCAAAAATCATCAATAAGAAACTAGCAAACAGAATGCAGCAAATCATCAAGAAAATTATATAATATGTTCAATTCAGATTTATCCCAGGCATGCAGGGATGGTTCAACATACACAAATCAATGAGTGTAATACATTACGTTAGCAGAACCAAGGACAAAAACCACATGATCATCTCAGTAGACACAAAAAGCATTTGACAAAATCTAACATCTATTAACGATGGAAAAAACTATGCAGAAAATTGGAATAAAAAGTCTTTCAATCTGATAAAAGCCATCTATGACAAACCAACAGCCAACATCATACTAAATGGTTAAAAGCTGGAAAGTTTCACTCTAAAATCAGGAACAAGACAAGGATGTCCACTATTACCACTCCTGTCCCTGGAAACATTAGCCAGAGCAGTTAGACAAAAGAAAAAAGGAATAGAAATGGGTAGGAAAGAAAGAAGTTAAATTATCATTATTTGCTACTCTGTATAGAACACCTCCCAAACTCCAGAATTTAATAACCAAATTTGACAGTATAGGCAGGATACAAAGTCAGCACTCAAAAATCAATAGCATTCCTATACATGAATAATAAGCTCATTAAGAGGAAATTAGGGAAATCACACCTTTCACAATAGTATTAAGAAAAATGAAATACTTAGAATCAATCTAAAAAAGGAAATGAGAGAGCTATACATTGAAAACTACAGTACTCTGAAAAAGGAGGTCTAAGAGGATATCAGAAAATGGAAAGATAGATACTCCTTGTTTTTGAATAAGCAGAACCATTATACTTCCAAAACTGTTACTGATATGTAATGCAGTCCTGATTAAAATACCAATAACATCCATCACAGAGCTAGAGAAAACAATCCTAATATTCATATGGAACCAGAAGAGACCTAAATAGCAAAAACAACTTTGGGCAACAAGAGCAAGACACGGGCCATTACAATCCCTGATTTGAAGTTACACTACAAAGCTGTTGTGCTGAAAAACAGCATGGTACTGGCAGAAAAACAACAACAACAACAAGAAACCAAACAGACCCAAGGGTCAATGGAACAGAATAGAAGGATGCAGAAACACCCCCAAGCACACTGTTACCTTGTCTTTGGCAAAGGGGCCAAACAGCTTCACTGGAAGAAAGTTAGTCTCTTTAATAAATGGTGCTGGGAGAATTAGCTTTCTACATGCTGGAAATTGGACTTAGTCCCATTATCTCTCACCATGCACTAAACTAGAATCAAAATGGATCACAAATCTATTATTAAAACAGAAACACTTAATTTGCTGGAAGATAGAATAGATAAAACTCTAGAATACACAGGTGAAGGCAAAGACTTTACGAAGAAAACCTGATCACACAGGAAATATTACAAAGAATCAACAGTTGGAATCACATCAAGTTGAAAAGCTTCTGCACAGCAAAGGACCCACTAACAGTGAAGAGACAACTCTCAGAATGGGAAAAAAGTTTACTAGCTACTTTTCAGACAAAGCATGTGGAATTTATAAAGAATTAAAAAAATATTCAGACCTTCAAATTTAAAGACCCAATCCCAAAATGGGCATTTGAAATGAATGTATGAAAAAATGTTCAGCCTCACTGGTCATTCAAGAAATGCAAATCGTAACAACAGCCAGATTCTGTGTCCAGAAAAAACGGCTGTCATCAAGAAATCAACCAGTAACAAGTGCTGGTGAGGCTATGGGGAAAAGGAACCCTTCCCCACTGTTGGTAGGAGCCAACAGTGTGTATGGTGCAGCCACTGTGGTGGTCTGTATGGGATTCCTCCAAAAACTAGAGGTAGAGGTTCCATTTGACTCAGCTGTTCCCTTTCTAGATAACTTTCTGAAAGACTAAAAGCATCATAAGACAGTGGTATGTGCATACCCTTCTTCATAGCAACACAATTTATAAAAGCGGAATCTTGGAAACAGCCCATACGCCCATCAGTAGATGAATGGACAAGGAAAATGTGGTATTTATATACAATGGAGTGCTGCTTTGTCAAATTTGAATTATTTGTAGGGAAATGGATACACCTTGAGATCGTAATCTTAAGTGAAATAAATTGGGCACACAAGTGTAAATATCACATTGTTTCTTTTGTGTGAGAAGCCCAAAGGGTAACCAAGGCGCGTAGTGGAGGACAGATATTGGTAAAGTGGGAAGAACGTGTTCAGATGGGAAGGGGAACAAGGAAGTGGGTAGGAGAAAGGGAAGGGAGGGAAAAGAATGGAAGGAAGAAAGTAGAAGCAAAGGTTGTGTAAATGTGGAGGGGAAGAAGGTTGAGGGGAGGGGACCAGAATGGGAAAAAAGAATTGAGATGTTTTATGTACAGGCACAAATTCCCTATGATGAGTGTGAGCAATATGTGTGACAAATATGTACTACTAAAAATAATAAAGTTAAAAATAACAGAGTTTTTGAAAAAGAAAATGAGAAATTAAAAAAGAATAAAGGAATGGAAAAAAGAGCCAGGCATGGTGACTCATGCCTATATCGGCAGTGCTAGAGAGGCTGAGGCGGAGGATTACCAGGAGTTTGAGGCCAGTCTGAACTACACAGACTACCTGCCTCAAAAAACAAAACACAACAACAACAACAACAACAACAACAAAAAAAACAGCAAGAAACAAAAGAAAGATATCCCCGTCCCACCCGCCATTAGTGAAAAACCAAGAGAGATGAATCCAAAGTGGATGAAAACCATTTATTTTTCTCTGTATTTTTGAATGAGTGGTTTCTTCCTAGGATCTGTAGTTTGGAATCCAGGAAGCTACAGCTTTCTCTGCCTGGCTTTGTGGCCTGTGGGTTTTGAGGTGTCTCCTGTTCCAGAGGAGCTGTCCCCTAGCTCAGCCTGTCCCCTAGCTCAGTAGATGGGGGAAGCAGTCAGACCTCTGATCTGTCCTGGGTACGAGCAGCCTGCTCTACTTAATGCCAGCACTTTTGGGCCCAGTTAGTCTGAGAGGCAAGCATGCCAGGCCTGACTTCTCACCTTGGGGGCTTACCCTTCTATCTGTGGAGACAGGTTTCCCTCCCCAGGAGCTGGGGTGAGATTCCACATTGCTTCATTCTTGTCTTTGCATTGTGCTTGCATTTCTCCCACTTCTCTGTACCTTCCCATTTTTTTTCTAGTTCCTTCCTGATTTCCTGGAAATGTATTTTCTTCTTGCCAAATTGTCATTTTCCAGGTACCTGGTTTTCCTTCTGTCCAGAATGCTTTGGCTTTGGAACTTGTCAGTTGGTATACTGATTTTTTTCATTACATGAATAATCCATATTTTTTATACTATTAGAGAATTGTGATTCAATTACAATAAGACATGCAGCTTTCCTAAAATGTTTCATAGTGATTTGTGGTAGTGCATAGGCACAGACTTGGTTGATGAAGCTTTATGAAGCTGGAATTTCCTACAGTCAGTTTTTTGAGACAGAATCTTGCTGCACAGTTCAGGTTTGACTTGACTCATTCTGCAGCCCAGGTTGTCTTCAAACTTACAGTGAAACAAGCCTCCCTAGCGCTGGGATTACAGGCCTGTACTACCACACCTACTTATGGGTATTTAGGTTTGTGGTCTTTTCTTTCTTTCTTTCTTTCTTTCTTTCTTTCTTTCTTTCTTTCTTTCTCTCTCTCTCTCTCTCTCTCTCTCTTTCTTTCTTTCTTTCTTTCTTTCTTTCTTTCTTTCTTTCTTTCTTTCTTTCGAGATGAGGTCTCATTATGTAGTTCCAACTGGCCTTGAACTCACTATGTAGGCTAGGCTGGCCTTAAACTTGCAGTGATCCTCCTGTCTCATCCTCCTGAGTGCTAAGATTATACGTGTGTGCTACCATGCCCAGCTTATTTTGTTTTTACAACCTAAAATTTTGAGTATACTTATTAAAGGTTAGAATTAAAATAGTCTTTTTTGTTTATTTATATTCAAAATTTGTTTTAGAATACATTTTATTCTTAAAACTCCATTTTATTTATAACTCAGTAATTAAAAGCCCATTTGGAAAAAAGATTACAGACCTAAATATGAAACAGAAACTAAAATTGTAGAGAGAAAAAATTCTTTATGATCCTGGGTTAGATAAAAATTTCTTTGCTATAAAAAACATAATGCATGAAAGAAAAAAATGATAAACTAGACTTCATCAAAATTAGGACACTGTTAATGAAAATCAGTAGGATTTGGTGGTGTGGGCCTGAGAGCCCAGTAGTCTGGGAGGCTGAGGCAGGAGGATCACAAATTGGAGCCCAGCCTGGGCAATTTAGTGACTCAGTGAGACCCTGTCTCAAAATAAAAGATTAAGAAAAAGGCTGAGCATGTACTTCAGCATGAAAGACTGGTTCAAGTCCCAGTACCAAAAAAAAAAAGACAGAAAAGAAAATTGTAGAATAAAGAAAATACTTGCAAAACACATATGCAATAAGGAATTTGTATCCAGAGCTTATAATGAGCTCACCAGTACTCAGTAATAAGAAAACAATCCTGTTTTTCAAAGTGAGCGAAAGATTTAGGTACTTCATGTAAGATATACTTATGGCAAATAAAGACATGAAAAGATGCCCAGCATCATTAGTCATTAGTGGAATGCAAATTAGAAACATGAAGTACCAGTATATAACTATGAGAATGGTTAAAAAAGAACAGACCCCCAAGTGCTGCATAGGATGCATTGCAAGTAGAATAGTAAACGTTACTGGTGGTGATGCAAAATGTGATATTGTGAATTCTGTATTGAGCCTTAAATCTCTGGTTCTTGTTGTACAGTTCCTAAAATCCATGAAATCTTTAAGATAGTGTCTTTTTGTATGCTAATGAATCAAGTGGTGACCTGGCCTTTTGCTAACTTGCAGACAAGGCCTGTGTAAGCAAAAGACCAGACACAATTAGAGGGTGGACTTGTAGCTGCCCCTCAACCTCCTGGAGGGAGAAAGGGGCTGGAGGTTCTGTTGATCACTAGTGGGTGACCAGTGATTTAATCCACCACGCCTGCCTAAGGGAGCTTTTATTCCACCCCTAAAGGATGGGGTTTGGAGAGCTTCCAGGAAGCTCACCACATGGAGTGTCCTGGAGGGTGATGTGCTGGAGGAGGGCGTGGAAGCTCTGAACCTCTTCTTTCATGCCTTGCCTTATGCACCCCTGTTTGTAACCTTGGTAATAAATCCAGAAATGCAACAAGTTCTGTGATCCACTGAAGCAAATCAGTTGGACCCAAGGAAACAATCTTGGGTACCCTGACTAAGGAATGCTGATCAGTCAGAAGCACAGATAAAACAGCCTGGGGCTTCTAAGTGGCACCTGAAGTGAGGAGCAGGCTTGGGGACAGAGAACTCAAGAGATATGATGGTATCTTCCGGTAGGCGGTATCAGAATTGAGCTGAATCAGAGAACAACCAGCTGGCATGTGTTGTGGTATTTCCTCTGAGAATGGTAGGAGGAACTGAGCTTGTTTTTCCGATATTCTCAGAATAACCATTTGGCAGTGTCTACTTCTAAAGTTAAACATGTTGTTATATGGTGAATGTAAAATATGTCCCTAAATTCTTTGACACTACCTTCAAAAATTTGAGCTAAATTTTTCTGTTCTTGAGTGTCAGCTGTGCTTAGTAACTTGCCTCCAAAAAATGGAATGTGGCCGAAGTAATGGTGTCATTCTGAGACTAGGTCACGGCGGACTTCACAGCTGCTTTTTTTGCTGTCTTTCTTGCATCTCTGGATCTGGCAGTTATGTCCTGGTTGTTAGGTCCTGGAGGCTGTCAGCCCTGTGGAAGTGCTCAGATGGAGAGGAACAAGGCCCATCTGGGAAGTGGGTCCTCTGTCCCCAGCCAGTGCCGGCCATGTTCTAGACCGGAATCTCACGACAGACTCTGACATACAACTACCCAACTCTGTCATCCCACGTTCCCAGCCCTCAGAAACTGTGTGGGGTTACAAATGTGTTTTTTTATTTCAAGTTTTAGATTTCGGGGCTATTTATTACACAGCAATAGATAATATATAATAATACAATTTACTAAACAACCTGGTAGTCCCATTCCTAGAAAAATCAAAATATTTGCATAAAAAACTCATAAGAATTCATGTTCTCAGCATTATAATGTATATGACTGTTTGTAGCAACTTAATCCATAATGTCTCCAAACTGGAGACAACACAAATGTCCTTCAGCTGATGAAGAGACAAATAAACTGGCACATTCATGCCATGAGTTGTTACTGACCCAAAAAAGGACAAAATACCGTTACATGCAACAAGAAGAATAAACCCCAAAGGCATTGTTCTCAGTGAAATAAGTCCATTTTGAAAGGACAGAGGACCCTGTCTCAAAAATAAAAAGAGGTGAAGAGTACATAGCAGTGTGAAGGCCCCGGCTTCAATTTCCAGTACTAAAAAGAAAACAGCAACAACAAAACAAAGATAAATACTAGATGGTTCTATTTTTTTGATTTTCTAGAAAAGTAAAAAATGTAAGGACTAAAAAGAAATGAATGTTTCCCTGGGGCCTAGCAGTGATTGTAGGGGTTAGTACAAAGAGACTTGAGGCACTTTTGGGGTATCAGAATTGTATGTTGATTATAGTGATCAGTGCTTAATTTTATGTGCTTTTCCATACTCAGAATGGTACACCAAAAGGGGAAATTTCATTGTACTTGTGTCTTGTTTTTACTTACTTATTTTATTTTATGTTTGTTTATTTATTTATTTTTGCAACATGGTCTTTGTTTATTTATTTATTTTTGCAATACAGTTCTGACCAATCTCAAACTCACTATGCAGCCGGGCATGGTAGTGCATGCTTGTAATTCCAGCACTTGGGAGGCTAAAGCAGGAGGATCACTGCAAGTTCAAGGCCAGTCTGGACTACATAGTGAACTCAATGTATTCCAGGCTGCCCTTGAACTCAGTAATTCTCCTGCCTCACCCTCTCAAGTGCTAGGATTATAGGTGTGCACCACCAGACTTGAGTAAGTCTGGCTAGAAATTTTCATTTGATGAAAGTGATTAGTCCCTTTTGTGTTAAGAAGATGACA